>PVJX010017651.1:0-36480 GCA_004027295.1 Dolichotis patagonum | reverse complement strand
TGTGTGTGTGTGTGTGTGTGTGTGTGTGTGTGTGTGTTGCAGTCTCCCATTGGGTTCACTTTGGAAAAAAGTTTCTTTTTTCCCCCAAAACCCAAAGTCCTATTTGAAATGAAAACTTTGCTCTGGTAATTATTTTTTTTTTATTTTAAAGAGACTAAAACAAAAGAGGATATAACAAAGCAAATCAGAACAGAACAATGTAAGCAAAACAGCACTTCACAACAAGACAACCAGCTATTAACAGTAGCTACCGTAATGTCTCTTTTCTTTGAAATAGTTGAGCATACCTTCACACACAACACTATCAAGCATAACAAATTAGTATAAAACCACTCAAGAGAATGAACGTATTACACAACATTCAAAACCAAATAACAGAAAATGAACAATGGCTACTACAATATCTCATTTTCATTAAAAAATTTGTTTATACTATCACACGTATTAAAATCCAATCAGACACAACATGATAGAACCAATGGAAATAGAAGAACAAAAGCATGGTAGGACTTCAAAGCAAGATGATAAATCAACAAGGCTGTCATAATGTCTTTTTTTCTTCGAAGTAGCTGATCATAGCATCACACATAATAAAATCAAACAAAACAGAATAATATCATTCCAATCAAAGAATGAAAACATTGTAAGACTTCAAAGCAACATAATGGGGAACCATGATTACCGTAAAATCTTATGTACTCTAACCATTTCTTACCCTAGGGAGACTATACTGTATTTACACATGTGAGTTTCATTTATTTCACTTATGAGTATGGTCTTAAATAGCATCCATTTGTTTGTAAATATCTCAATGTGATCATTCTTTATAGCTGAGTAGTACTCCATTGTATAAAAATACCACTTTTTAAATCCATTCCTCAGTTGATGGGGACTTAGGTTGTTTCCAAGATCTGACTATTACAAATTGTGCTGCTATATATCACTGTGGTATGATGCGTTCAGTTTTTTCTAGGAATATGCCCAGGAGTGGGATAGTTGGGTCAAATGGGACTTCCAATCCCAGCTTTTTGAGGAATCTCCAGACTGATCTCCACAGTGGTTGCACCAGTCTGCACTCCCACCAACAGTGCAGAAGAGTTCCTTTTTCCCCACAGCCTCTCCAGCATTTGTTGTTGGTAATTTTTTTTTTTAATCCTGGCCATTCTTTCTGGAGTAAGATGGAATCTCAGTATTGCTTTAATTTGCATTTCCCTAATGACTAATGATGCTGAATGTTTTTTGATGTATTTATTTGCCATTTGTATTTCTTCATTTGAAAACTGTGTATTCATCTCAGATACCCATTTTTGGATTGGGTCTTCGAATTTCAGGGGTCTGATTTTTTTTTTTAATTCTTTATATGTCCTAGACAATAAAGTCCTTTATCTGAGGGACAGTTCACTAAGATCTTTTTCCCAGTTTGTGGGTTTTCTTTTCACTATGCTGGAGATTTCTTTCAACATGCAGAAACTCTTTAGTAAGATGTGATCCCAGTTATTGATACTGGGAAGTATTTCCTATGCAGTTTGATTCTTGTTCATGAATTCACTAGCTACCACTATGCCTTCAAGATTTTTACCAACTTTGTCTTCAAACAGATTTAGTGTTTCTGTTTTAATATTTAGATCTTTGGTCCATTTAGACTTTAGCTTAGTACGTGGTGATAGGCATGGGTCTAGTTTTAGTTTTTAGCATATGGAGAGCCACTTTTTCCAAAACCATTTATTAAAGAGACTATCATTCTTCCAGTGAATGTGTTTGGCCCCTTTATCAAAGATAAGGTGGCTGAGTGTGTTTGTGGTTGTAGTTATATCTTCTCATCTATTCCACTGATCTTCAGGTCTGTTTTTATTCCAGTCCCATCCTGATTTTATTACAGTAGTTTACCTTCAAGTAAGGGATTGTGATGCCTCCTACCTTGCCTTTGATGCTTAGAATTATCTTTTGCGATTCTAGGTCTCTTCTGGTTCCTGATGAATTTTAGGAGTGATTTCTTTAGATGTATGAGGTATGCTTTTGGTATTTTGATTGGGATTGCATTGAATCTGTATAACAATATTAGGAGAATGGTCATTTTCAAAATATTTATTCTTCCTATCCATGAACAAGGGATGCCTTTCAATTTTCTGAGGTCCTCTTCACTTTCTTTTTCAGGGTATTATAATTTTCCCTGAATAGAACTTTTATTTCTTTCATTAGATTAATTCCCAAGTATTTCATTTTTATGGATGCTACTGTAAAGGGTGTGGCTTCTCTTATTTCTCTCTCAGTTTTGTTGTTAGTGTATAGCAATGCTATTGATTTTTGAGTGTTGACTTTGTATCCAGGTACATTACTGATTTTATTTATTATATCCAGGAGGCTTTCAATTGGGTTTTGGGGGTCTTCTACGTAGAGTATTATATGATTTGTAAATAATGCTAATTTAACTTCCTCTTCTCCTATACTTCTTTTATTTCTCTCTCTTGTCTAATTGCTCTGGCTAGTATTTATAGTACTATATTGAATAGGAATAGTGATAATGGACATCTTTGTCTTGTGCCTGATTTTAATGTAAAGGCTTTCAGTTTTTGGCCATGTAATATAATGCTGGCTTTGGTTTGTCATAGATTGTTTTTAACACATTGAGGGAAAGACCCTCTATTCCAGTTTTCTGTAAGGTTTTTATCATGAATAAGTGTTGGACATTATCAAAATCTTTTCCTGCATCTATAGAAATGATCATGTGATTCTTATTTTTGGCTCTATTGATAGGGTGATTACATTCATTGATTTATGTATGTTGAACCACCCCTACATTCCTGGGATGAATCCCACTTGGTGGTGGTGTACAATCTTCTTGATATTTTGCTGCATTCTGTTTGCCAAAATTTTATTGAGAATTTTTGCATCTATTCATTAGGGAGATTGGCCTATAGTTCTCTTTTTTATTTGGCTCTTTGTCAAGTGTTGGTACTAGAGTAATGTCTGTATCCAGGAATGACTTAGGAAGAATTGCTTCCCTTTCAATTTCATGGAAGGGTTTGAGGAGTGTCATGATTATCTTCTTTTATTTCTTGTAGAATTCTGCAGTGAATCCATCTGGGCTGGGGCTCTTATTTGCTGGTAAGGATTTAATTACATTTTCAATTCATTAATAGAAATTGGATTATTCAGCAGTTTTGCATCTTTTTGACCCACCTTTGGTACTTCATATGTTTTTAGGAATCTGTCCATTTCTTTTGTGTTATCAAACCTATGAGAGTAGAAGTTTTTGAAATAGTTGTTGATGATCTTCTGTATTTCCACAGAGTATAGTGATTTCACCCTTTTCATTCTTTATTGCATGAATTTGAATTTTTTCTTTTCTTTTTTATTAAGGTTTGATAGGAGCTTATCTATTTTATTTATTCTTTCAAAGAACCAACTCTTTGATTCATTGATTCTTTGTATTGTTTTCTTAGTCTCTATTGCATTGATTTCTGCTCTTATCTTTATAATTTCCTCCCTTCTTTTGGCTTTGGGCTTGAATTGCTCTTCTTTCTCTAGATGTTTGAGGTGTAGAATCAGGTTGTTTATTTGTGTTCATTCTGTTTTGCCGATGTGGGAATTCACTGCAATAAATTTTCCTCTGAGGACTGCTTTCATTGTATCTCACAGATTCCGGTAAGTTGTTTATATTTTCGTTTGCTTGTAGATATTTTTAAATTTCTTCTTTTATTTCCTTTTATCTCAGTTATCAAAAACATATTTCCCTGGTCACAGATTTTCAAACAGATCTAATTACCATGAATAATTACCAGAGCAGGCCCAGTTTCCTGAAACACTGGAGGAGGCAGAGTGGTACTTCATTGTATAAGGAAATCTTATTTTCATTCATTCCTTGGTTTATGAGCACTTGGGTTGTCTCCAAGATTTAGCTATTAAAATATACTGCTATAAACATGGATGTGCATGTATCACTGTGGTTTGATGTCTTTAAATCTTCTAGGAAGATGCCCAGAAGGGGAATAGCTGGGTCAAATGGGCCATGTAATCGTAGTTTTTTGAGTATTCTCCACATTGATTTCCACAATGGTTGCATCAGTACACTCCCACACCACCAGTGAAGAAGGGTTCCTTTTTCTCCACAACCCCTCCAGTGTTTGTTACTGGCTGATTTCTTGATAATAGCAATTTGTTTTGCAGTGAGTTGGAATATCAGCATTGCTTTAATTTGCATCTCTCTAATGACCAGTGATGCTGAACATTTTTTATATATTTATTTGGCTTTTGTACTTCTTCATCTAAGAAGTGTATTCATCTCAATTGCCCACTTTGAACTGTATCTTCAAATTTGGGGAGTTTGATTACTTTCAGTTCTTTATATGTTTTAGATATAAGTCCTTGCTAAGATGCACAAGGATAACCTCAACATGATATTTGCCCAATGTAAGGAATTTACTGTAAAACTTTTGAAAATCATATTTAAAGCCAACAATTTTGACCTCAGTATCGGTACACTCTACTTAATGCAAGTATTTGCACACAAATGGTACAACCTGAGGATACAAGGAGATAGAATATAATTAAATTTTCATTGAGGTTTTGTTGAAGATTTGTATTGATTGTAATCCATATAAGCATATATATGAATGTATATTACAAAAGGGGATATCTTTCCTATACAAAGTGCCTTTATAAATAATGAAAAGCACTTAAAATAATCTATGAGAAAAATATGCAAAATTAAAGTACATTCATTAGGAAACTAATGATAACTGACAGTTGTTGTATATTCAGTGCTTATACAAGAATAAAATTAATCTTTATAATAGTATTTAAAATGCATGTTAAACAATTATTTAATTAAAAGATAGAAAGAGACCTATTACAAATGAGGAGGAAGCCAAGAGATGAAGGAGAGGCAATGATGGGAAAAGCAAGGAGAAGTAAACAGTATTAAAATGTGTTATGTGCATATATTATTTCCCCAAGATGTATATAAACATATACTGCAAATATATACTAATAAATTTAAATTTTAAAAACCATGTAATCAATGAGATTGAGTTTGGGACCTATATGAACACATGTGATACCTAAGCAGTCCCACTGTCCTTTCGTTTCCAGGGGCTGACATTTATCACCTAACTCACTAAGGTATACAGCATTGATGCAGATGTAAATTGTTATAATAATTCTAGATAGTAATCATTAATGTATGTTGCCATTTTATTCATATACATACTATATATGTATATTTCAGCTGGTTTTTGCTTAAGAGACAAAAAGCATTTGTATGTATGTATGTATGCATGTATGTATCTGTGTTTGTATCCATGTATGTGTGCATGTATCTCTATATATACATGTAAGATATGTACATAAATATATCTACATATCTATTTGTTTATATCTTTCTATATATATACATATATATATATGCCTTTTAAATAGCCATTCATCATCTTTCTTGAAAAAATAAGGAAGTAACTGTACAAAGACATTTACTGGTATGATGCAAAATGTAGCAACAATATCAGTGTCAAAGTGTAAGTTACACAAGTTGCAGTAAAATCCTTCAAACAATATGGTATAATTATAAATACTGTATAAAGAATCTACATATATTGACTTTTTAGAAGTGCAAATATTTTTGGTAAATTGAAAAAGTCACAACACATTGTGAACTGGTTCCAAGTATAATGGAGATATATGCAATTATATTGTTATAAAATAAACACGTGAACAATAGCCTGCAACATATTTCTCAGGATGGTTGTCGTGTCCTCATAGTATTACACAGTCTCTATGATCTACTTTATAATAGCTAATATTTTCAAACTGTCCTCTTATATTTAAAAAACATAGTAAAGCTGTTTAAAAATCTATCCTGGAAATCAAATCGATTAATATTTTATGGAGAGTAAAATAGATGAGAATTTAAGCTTTTAGTGACAGGAGAGATTAGGGAAATAGCAGTTAGAGTAAAGAGGATAAAGCAAGTCATAATAAAAGGAATAGATTGTAGACATTTTCTTGTCCAACTTATAGACCTGATTTTCCTCCAAAAATAGTTTAAAATGACAAGGTTGGACTATATGATCTCTGGATTCCCTTCCAGTTCTAACTTTTCATATATATACTTAGCTTTTATAGCTACTCCCATCATAATATGGTACTCCAGCTATGACAGCGGTAGCTAAGGATTCTTTGTAAGTAACCAGTGATATTTCCCCTAGCCATAAAATATAAGGTATGTACCTTTAAACTTTTCTTAGGAGACCTTGATAGGTTTCATGTATTATCTCACTTCCTGAATGAAGCCATTAGGAACAGCGGCAAATAAGGTTAACAAGGATTAGAAAAGTTGTCTATAGATGGTATAATAAATAGAAGTAGTCCAGGGTGCTTTCTGAGGGGTTTACCCATCAATTGATAAATAATTGAAAATCTTAATGTTGAAGCAAGCTGCCTAAATACCTTAGATCAGTACGATTTTTGCTATTAAAATACTTTAACTTTTGCAACTAAATTATGAGGTACTTGAGAAAGGAAAAGTGTCACATTTATCATTTGTCTCTTGTCCTAAACTTCTAGTTCTTAGCACCAAATAGACAAATTTAATGAACGTTTTGTGAATGAATAAATCAGTGAAAGACTGATTAGATAAGGGTCTGATTCACTGGATGAATGACTAGATGCATAGGCAAGTAAGAGGATACACGGATTTGTTGGTCAATTAATCACTCTCAGTATTACACACTTGTCCACGATGTGAATCGTGTTCTCCCAATGAAGGTTAGCTTCATTACCTGTCATATGAAGGGATTTAACTCCAGGTATTCTTAGTGTTTTTTTAGTCCTAGATGACCAAATTCGTTATGCATCAGACATCTTTTCATCTATTTTCTTTTCTCTCATCCTTTGTAACCTGCCGCAGTTTGTCTGTATATTATTAGATTTAACATTTCCAGTTCTCTCCACTATTAGAGTCTACAGTACCATGACGTTTTATCTGTATCTTTGAATTGTCAATTTCTCCTCATTGGTGCATTTACCCCTATTGTGTCCATTTTTCACATACATAGCACGCAGAGTGATGTGCTTTAGAAAAACAACTTAGGTGAAGTTGCAGTTACTTCTTACAGCAATTTGTACTTGGAAATTTCTGAACCTGGCCTATTCAGGTCTGTATAATCAGGTTTCTATCTGTACCCTTTACACAGATTACTCTTTTCAATGCTTGTGGAGGCTCTTTCTGATTTCTGGATAGAAATCACTCCACATAGGGACCTCGTAATTGCTCTTTCTTGTCCGGAGGGTGCCTTTTGGACCTATGTACTCTTTTTCAACATTCACAATGATTGATAGTCACTCAGGAAGGTTTTCCCCATCATCCTAGTGTCTCCATGACAATGCCACTTCCTTCACCCCCCGTTGCTGTGATTTATATGCTTATAGTGCCCTTTCCCTCTCTGAAATATTTTATCATATGACTTTCTAATTTCTATTCTTTCCCCACTCCCACTCACGTATAAGCTTTCCAAACAGAGTGCCACATTCTCTGTTGCATATTGTTCTTTTTGTAGAGAACAGTGGTATTCACATAGTACGTAATAGACATATACTAGGTGATTGGGAAAGATTTGTTGCCCATTAACATGTAGTTTTCCCTCCAGACATAATCAGCGTTAAATGACAGTTTTATATGTATAGTAATTCATGCTCATTTCAGTGAATTTGTGTAATATCATAATTAAGTTTTGGAGTAACAATACCATCCTCCTGGTATTAAATGTATTAATGAGATAATGTATAATAAATGTACTTTGTTAAGAAAATGTATGTGTGTATTTACATACACATTACATATATATGTATTCATTTACATGCTTATATACATTTACATATATACATCTATGTGCATGTATGTGTATGTGAAAAATCATCTCTTTAATCCATGGATGAGGAATCTCCAAAGATGAGTTATAGGAAGTATTCGCTGCTTAACTACTCAAATTTACAGAAATGAATTCTTCATTTTACTGAGCATTCACTTCACAGAAAATCATGAGCTTTCATGTAGCTTTATTTTTCTTTTGAGTTGAATATCCCTCACTACAAAGTTAATACAGGAATCATAAGGATATCTCCTAGATGTGGATGGGGAGAAAAATCTATGCTGAAAAGAAAGGTCATGATAGTAAGTAGAAATAGCCAATGGGAATATAGGAATGAAAATTTTAGAGCAGAATTTGGCCTACTGGCCCACATGATAAGGGAATAAACTACTCGTGATGTTTAATGTGGAGCTATAGAAAAGTTAATAGATTTGTGAACAAATGCCCCAAACTCTCAGCTTAGAATGTGATTTCCCAGTTCAAAAAACTTTTCTACCCTGAGGATAACAATTTTTACTCAGCTTTTCTCCAAAGGAACTGCTACTATTTTATATTCCGATTTTCCCTCCTATTTCCTTAATAAAACATATTTAGTATTACTTGGTGGAATTCTGCCCTGTTGTGTGATATTATGTCATCTTCATCTAAAACCATTGGGATTAATACTAGAGAATACACCAAAAATATCATTAGTATGTTATGTTGCATATTTTATATAATTTACACAACCAGTTATTTAAAAGAACTGAACAGCAAAGTATTGTGATTTCATTTGCATAATGGTCAAGTGGTATTTCATTTTACAATTTTATATTTGCTCATTAAAACACACTGTGAGTTATATCATACAATAACTGGAAGAAAAATTAAAAGTCATATGGAATAAATTTCTAACAAACCTAATAGACAGAGATACTTAATGATTTTTCAGGATCTTCACAATGAGTTAATCACTTGGCTAATAAGAGTAGGTCTCTTCATGCTGGCCCACTGATTCAGAATAATAGAATATTTTTTGATTGCCTTTGCTTGCACTGAAACTTTCTAATAAAACTGAAAATATACAAGATTGTTTTGTCAAAAGAAATACATTTTAGAAATGAAATATATATATGTGTGTATATAGAGCAGGGTGCAAATTTTAAAGCTGAAAGCACCCATTCTTTGGAAACCATACATGTTAGAATACTAGTATGATTTGTCCGTCCAGTGTTATACAAATAGAATCCATGATCCCAAACACATATCTCCTAGTTTAGACTTCCTTTTGCTATATAATTTCAGTTTTCCTCATTCATTATTCTGTCTAGCGTGACCCACTGTCAACTACAGGAGTCATTCTAGAGGTTCATAAAGCATCTATAACATTAAACTATAAAAACCACTTTTAAAAATGATCTCTTTGCCATGTGTGGTGTTGCCTGCCTATTACCCCTACACTCAGGAGGCTGAGGCAGGAGGATTGCTGGGAGTTTGAGGCCATCCTAGGCTACATAGTGAGTTCAAGACCAGTCTGAACTGTACAGGGAAACCCAGTCTCAAAAAGACATGAAAAAAAGTTCTCTTCTCTAATATTATTATCAACCAAGAGGATAATCATAGGTATTACCCATATTTGAAGCATAAGTACATTTCTATTCCTAGAGATGAGAGTATTACTCAGTATTTCATTGCTGGAAAATAGGGGAACTTGGATGAGAATCTCATATCAGTTCCACAAGAACTTGAAATATTTGTCTTTTAATATTGACTCATTGCATGGTAAGTTATTTCACTTTGTTTAAATCACAATTTGTTTCTATATTTTGTGCTTCCTAGGACTTGGCATTTTACTTAAGTAGTAAAGTCATAAGTGATCACTATTCTCTGCCCTTCCACTTACTTTATGAAATGTAGCAGTATAATTTCTCCAATCAACAAACAGGATTACCTTGCTGACTGTTGGGTCTGGAGTACTGCTGTGACTTGCTTGACTAACATAATGTAACTGAAACTAGGTGGTCCAGCTAGCTCTTAGCCTAGGTCACAGGATCACATAAATAAGTACAGATGGGCTTGCTGGAGGAAGACGTGTGGGCTAGTCATGAAACAAGTGACACCCAGTCACTCCAAAAGTAGAGCCATTTTGCCGAATTGTGACTAACTTTACACAGTTAAAGAAGCCTTATCAAAACCAGAAGTGCCGCCCAGCTGAGCTTAGTACAAATTGCTTATCAAGAGAAGCATATACTAATCAACTAGATGTGGATTGGAAGAAGTAACATAGAATTGATGCAACTAATAATACCACGTGTAGTTTTTAAAAAGGGAAGCTCATATCCAAGAGATGATATTCCTTGTTTTAAAGTGAGACAAGTAGTCTCTTGGTTATATTCTTCTTGTTGCTAGGACAAAGTACTCAACATACAAATTTAGAGAAGGAAAGGTTTATTGTTGCTTACAGTTGTTAGAAGTTTCCTTCCATAATCAGCTTGCTCCAAGGCGGGGTGGGATAGCAGATGGGCAATGCCGAAGAGAAATAGTGCCTGGCAGGGAGAAGGCAGCTAAGTAATGACGTAGCAAACAACTAACAATGGCAGCATCTCTCTTTACCTTTTATTCCATCCAAGTTTTACAACTTACAGCAGTACTCGCACCCAGGCTGGGCCTTCCCATTACCACAACCAGGCCAAATCAATCAGTGGGCTAATTTAGTAATCAGACACCCTTCACCCCAGCATACACTCTTAGTCCCAGCATCACACACACTCGATCCACCCACCTCCAAAAAGCCCCATCCATGACTGCATGAGGCTCTGGAGGGATATCTGGACAGAGCTATAACAAGTAGGAAGTGGAGGAACGCAGATTCCTTTTATAGGTCAAAATTAGTTTTGCAGACAAATCATCAATCTTGATACCCAGTTGGATATTTCAATGTATTTTGAAGCAATATAGATCTAATTTCTCATGATGTTGCAAGGAAACGGCATCTTGACATGCATTCTGTCCTTGCTGCATTGCATTCTTGCATTGATCAACCTTGGAGGTAGCTGTCCTGAGCTGAATTTATCATCTGTGTGTCCAGTGAGGTGAAAGTGATAAGAAATGGTAGTTTGTCTCTACATATTTAATTTTATACAAATGACATGAAGTGTCTAGATAGAGTTCTAATGTAGATTTCAGGAAGAATTTGTTTCTGTACTCTAAAAACAAAGGTTTCAAATGACCTAGTTCCATTTTGAAACCTCACATGCAAAAGTACGTGAAGTGCCTTGAAATCGTAAGTGACGAGGTCACTCCATCCACAGAGTAAAACTACAGAATAAAATGTTCAGGCTTTAGAACAGACAACTGTGTTTTCAGAAAAGAAAATCGTCATTATAGTTTCCTGAATTCCATTCATTCAGAGAAGATGAATCAACAGGAACAAAAAACCTTGAACAAGACTGCTTTACATACCTATTTAAATAAGAATTTTATTCAATTTGTGGTACTGTTGAAACAGCTTAAAATTTATAGAAGTACTTTCTAGATCCAAATGCATGAAAATGATTTTTATGTAATTTATTATGGTTTATACTGAGTGAGCTCTGAGAATGTTAACTTCCTATTACTTTTCTTTAAAATATTGATTTATTTATTACTGAATCTTAGATATCATGTTAAAATAATGTTTTGGACCACTATATTTTTAAAATATTATATTAATAATACACATATTACCATCCAAAAATCTAGTACATATTTTCTCAGTCATGGTTGTAATTTTAATAAAATGTAAGCTTAAAATAATATATTGTAACACATTGTTTAAGACTGTGGATTATCAAAAAGAAAATGATTTCCCTGTTGGATAATTTGGTTAATATATTTTTCCACAGTCCACATTCTAATTACATAGTTTCAACCTCCATTAAACCCATGGTCCAGTGAAAGAAAAGTTAAGAGAACTGAGTCATACGTGCAGTGTAATAGCTTTCTTGTTGGCTCAATACAGCGTATTATATTTGCACATTGGAAGATTTTCTTATTTGAGCTCAGGGTGTCTGAGACATTTTCCAAGGAAAGTTACTTAGAAGATGATACTGACATATTAGTAGAAGTTATCTTAAAAAATGTGTAGTTACAGTGAGCCTCACATTGATGGCATAGAGGTAAAGAGGATTTGTAGTTATTTTAAGAACTAAGAGAAGTTCAGTGTGGTTAGAGGTTAGACTTCTTGGAAAGATGAAATATTGGGAGTAGTGAGACTGGGGTAGGACACTGAGTCATATCATAAATAACCTTGTTAATCATATTTTGAAAATTGACCTACTTTCTAAGAGGATTAGAATTCTATAGGAGGGCTTTAAATGAGGAAGCATTCCGGTTAGGTTTGCATTTTAGAAAAGTGATAAAATAATCATAGGTGGGAGCAGAGAATAGAGTCTTAGTGACACATTTGAAGCCTGGTACAATGATTCCAGGTGAAAGGTATATGTTCCCTCAAGTAGAATACCACTAAGTAAGGATGAAGAGAAGTGGATGGAATCATAGCATTTTTTAGAAGAGTAAATTTACAGGTTTCAGAGTTGTTTGGACATGACGGAGAGTGGGAATGAAAGATTAGGAAATCTACCTACAGTTTTGAAATCAGCAAGATTGGTGAAGAGTTCCACAATCAAATATAGAAAACACAGAAGGTAGATTTGGGGCATTTAAGTTTATATTTCTATAGGACCCTAAGTTAAGTGGCTAGCAGAAATGAGGACCTTTGGATTTTGAACCTCAAAGATGAGATCTGCACTGAAGATTCTACTTCTTTAGTTGTCAGCACATAACTTGTAAATAAGTATATAAGAGTGAATCATTTTACCCAAGGCAGGCATGTAAGGGAGTGGCTCTGAAACTTTTGGATCAGATGAATTAGCCAATAAACCCAATAAGATTCAGAAGCCTGAGTACCAACATTATGGGTAAGTCTATGATATTCCTCACACACCTATATTGCTGAGAAGTAGAACTTCTTCCCATGACTGTGATAGAGATGATCCTCAGACATTATTCTAAAGGCAAAAGAAGATACTGCATTGTAACCTGAGTGGTACTTGAGCATAAGAGAGGGACAGAGGAAGCAATCAGAGATGCGGAAGGGAAACCAAGAGAATGAAACATTCTAGATTCTATGGGATAAACTTGGTTCAAAAGAAGGAGTGACCAACAAAGTCAAAGTGTTGAGAGACGAAGTAAAAATGATGACTAGTATATACCCACAATTTATACTGGATGTAACAGAAAGGAGGTCATAACAAATTTGGCACGAATTTTTGTTGAATGGTGTGGGCTGAAGGCAGATTGCAGTGGGTTGAGGGTTGAACATGAGATGAAGAGACAAGACCAAGAGACAAAAATCTTTTAATAGAAGTGAGGGCTAAAAGAAGAAGGTTGCTGCAGCATAATGTGGAGGTAAAGGTGAATATTTTTAGGAAAGAAATATCTTGGAGGAAAGTTCTACCTCACACCTGACATGCTCCTTCCCTAATTTTATTCTGAAATCGTTTTCGTAAATAAATCATTGAAGTGTAGCTTACATGTTAAAAATTCAGCCATTTAAAGTGTGCATTCATTTTAATTTATTTTCATAAAATTATAAAGCTGTACAACCATCATCACAATCCAGAGTTTAAATATCTCCATTGTCCCAAAGATATCTCTTATACCCAATTACATTGAATCCTTGGTTCCCCAATCAGTCCCAAACACAAATGCAGTTTGTCTCAACATATTTACCTTTTCTAGACATTTTGTATGTCATATATCATGTGGCATTTTGTATTGGGTTTTTTTCAATTACTATATGATCAATGAGCTTCACCCTTGCTGTAACTTGTGTCAATAGTTTTGTTGCTGAATTATGTCCCATTTTATGAATATACCACTGTTTATATATGCATTCATGAGCTTGTTGGCATCTGGATCATTTTAATATTTGGACTGTCATTCACAAATGATGCTTCTGTGAATATTCACATGCAAATCTTTATGCAAATATAAGTCTCCCTTTCTCTAGGATACTTACCTAGGGATGGGATTTTTGTGTCTTTGGTAATTCACGTTGAACTTTCTAAGAAACTGCCAAACTTCCTTTCAAGTTGGGGACAACATTTTATTCCTCTGCCCCTAATGTTTTATTCCTCCACCCCTAATAAGGTTATATTTTATTTGCCTCTATATCACTATTCATTTATTTAGCCTAAAATGAAAAAGAACTGTGCTACCCTTGAGTAAAGGGGAGCAAAGCAAATTAATACTTTTCTTGTGTGTGCATTGCCAGGGGGAAAAATAAAATATGAATGAACATCGGCCTGTCCATTAGCATTGTTGTAGACTGCTGCAGTCAGCCTGAATCCTCCAATCTGAAGAAAGAATGAGCTCTTTCACTCTGCCCTTCACCCATTCTACCCCTCTCCCTCCATTTTTTTTTTCAGAGACCTAACAGCAGTAGGTAGCTGGCTTAAGCATACACAATGCAATTTCAGAGGTGTCTAGAGTGGCTACTGGGACAAGAAGAAGGAGGTACCCAGATTCTACTAGAGTCATGACATTGCAGACATACATATATCTATTCTATGCTAAAGCCTCACTTGGTGCTAAACTTTGGAAAACTCACTACAATCTCTGTAAGCTCAGTTTCCTCAACTTTAAAATGAAGAGTATGATAACGCTGATTTTAGAGGATAGTTTAAGTTTAAATGAGAATTTATGGAGAAAGCTCCCTACACAGTTCCACCACAGAACTGGTATTCATGAAAGAGTAGGTGTTCATATTTTAAAATGTAAAATATGATCACTATGGTGTTGTCCTAACATGCATTTTTATGTATGAAATTTATTTCATGCATGTATTTATTTCATACATGTATATGTTCTTTCCCTCCTCTTATATCCTAGGTTATATATTTTATATTGAAAACTCTCTAAATTTAGAACCAGACTGTTTTAGTTTGATGTTGATAAAAATCACAATAAAACAAAGACTCGCTCCATTATTTTAGAGGGAGTCTAAACATTAGGAAACTTGCTAAGATCAGTATGTAGATGTACAGAGACAAGTAAACTGTGTGTGATATGATTCCGACCCAGTCTCTTATGGTTTTGTTGCTTTGGCACAGAGAATATATAGGACCAAAAATGACCTAAATCCCAGCTACTCAATAGGTGGAGGTAGAAAGATCACAGATTCAAGGCTAGCCTAGCAACTTAGTAAAACCCCGTCAGTAAAGGCGAGGGAAGGGTGCTCTGGGGATGTCCTTCAGTGTGTGATCACTTGCCTAACATGTAAGTTCAAACTCCAGCACCACAAACACACCTAAATCTGTTTATTACTACATTTAACTGTTCAGGGACTTAAGATGGCATTCTTCTTCCAGCACGCTCCAACACTCCCCACACACCAGCTTCCTCTATTAGCTTAGCTGAATTTTGCCATAAGATAGTTAAAATTTATTTTGAAATTATACTCATGTATATTAAATGCATATCTGGCTCTGTCTCTGTCTGTCTGTCTGTCTGTCTGTCTCTCTCTGTCTCTCTGTGTGTGTCTTTCTCTTTCTCTTTCTCATTTGTTTATTTGGATGACACACTCTACTGAGTCTTTAGGTGGTTTAATTTAATCGGATCATATATTTGATAATCGTAAAATGAAGCTGCCCCCAAATGCAAAGCATGGTTCTAATATGGAAATCAGTATTACTGGGCAAAGATTATTCTGAAAAAAACACTTCAGAGAGCGCATCACAGCAGTCAGGCAGACGGTTCTGGAAGGGAAATAAGAAAGCTTCTTAGGCCAAGTATGGTACGACCATTCAGATTTCCATCTTACCTCCTGCTAGAAAAATGAGTTATCTTCAATATCCAATTATTTTGCCTGGGAGATATGTAAATTAAAATAGCAATAATCATGCTAACATGTATGTTAAGCAGCAAAATAGTTTGTACTGATGGAATGTTTCGAGTTATATATTGAACTGGAATCCACATTTCAAAACCTTGTCAACTATTTTCTCTGATGTCATCCATTTTAAGACCATTTAGTCTAAGTTTTAAGCACTGAATATATTCTTGCACCTGAAAACAACACCTTTGTAGTTCTTCATGTCAAGTAGTTTGGTATGCTAGCAAAACTAGACTAAAGCTTGATTATAGTTTGTCCTTCACCCATGATTTAGCCCGCACTTCTTAAATTAACAGAATTCCAAGTGCAAATAAGTTTATTTTATGTGGTTTTAAGAAAAATATGTAAGCAAGCATTTAAATTGTAGGAGAGTCTGCATAAAAATCTTCATCTAAAAGTGCAGCTTGTTAGGCTGAGCACCTGCAAGGCTCTGGGTTCATCCCTGTATCACACACACACACACACACACACACACACACACACATGCTCACACACATGCACACACATTCACATGCACACATGCACACACACACGCACACACACGCACACACACCTTCATTTGGTCTTCTGGTTATAAATAAAACATTTTGGCATGATTTCTTATCCCTGAGTAGGCCAACAAAGAGATAACATGTAATGACACTGTACTCTTTGGACAGACACTGTTGGTTTTTGCTTAACATTCCTGGATATTTATTATACTGAGCTTTTTAAGTATTTTTACATGGTAGAAATTACATTCTATAAAGGCATTTGTAATTCAACCCTAGCAGTATAATCCAAACAAAAGGTAATTTGGGGGAAAGTTTAAAAGTATATTGGCACTGTGTCAGCCATTTAGTTTCTTATACCTCCATAGAAATGATAGCTAATGAACATTCTGCTCCATGTACCATGGTTCATATAGCATATTATTTCATCTTATTACCATGACAGGTCATAAAGTAGGTATTGAATGATATTATATGTTTAATAATAACAAAAAAGGAAAAAAATCTCTAAACCGTAGACAGGTATACTGCCTGACCTCACACAATTTGCAGGGGTTAAACTGAGAAAATATTTTTCTTAAAACACACATTCTTGACTACTCATTTGCTTACTCTGACTTATGCTGGTCCTATATTATAATCTCTTTTAAATATATATTTAATTGTTTAAATACTTTAAATATACTTGGAAACATAAAGCATGTAGTTATATAAATAAATATTCATCCTTATATTTAATAAATTGTTCCATATACATTGCCTTCTAAGGTCATATAGGTCATATAAAATCATCTTTATGTGAGTGGCATATCAAAGGTGTAAGGTTGGATAACAATCTCCTTTAGTATCTTCCTTTCCCCTTTATTTTGCTATTGCAAAAGGATTAAGCGTGTGCCCTCAAGTAATTAGCAAAGATGTTGTTGTTCAGTTGAATTTAAAACTAATTAATCTGACCTAATTTCTGTCAAAAATAATTAGGATAAAATATGTCCTCCCTAAGCAACTCTTTGCGCCAAGATGCTAAAGCGCAATATCTCCTGTGTATGCACCATTAAGAAAATTTAGAGCATCATTTATTAATAGTTCTAGATGAAATGGTACAAAGCTACCGTGTGATTTGCTGCCTAGTTATTATTACCTTCTCAGTTTATATATTTAAATAAAGACAGGAAGCTGAGTTAACACTGGGTTTCTGATGTGACTGATCATTCAGCCCTCTAACATGGTTTACAATTAAAATGTGAAAGGCTTTTAGATGGTATGCGCTCCATTTCTCAGTCCACTCACTATTCCAACTGTAAAACTGATTAAGACATCTTCTGAACCTTATCTGTCAAAGAGAACCTTTTTAAACATCCTTGGTGATAAAATGGATTGGGAAATGTCTCATGTCAAAATTGAGTCCCAATCTATGCATTTCAAGCATGATGATTAAGGAGTAGCAAATAACCAAGCTATACTCACAGAAACACTTTGCCTGCAAGCTGTGATGATCTGGAATTGCAAGGACTGCAAAGGTGGAGTAGGGGGTGCCTGCCGTCACTGACTACTGAAGCCTTAACCCATCAGCCTGCAGTCGCCTCCTCTCTGGACCCCCTCACACTCCTGTCTGACATACAAAGGGACCCTGGCCAGGAGAGCACTGCACAGCCCATATAGCACATCCTCAAGCATTTCAGAGTACATTTCCTTATGAAACCCAGGAACACTTTGTGTTTTTTAGTTTCCCTCCCCCACCCCCTTTAAGTTAGTTTCTAGGCAACCAATAAGCACTGAATTACATTAAGCTCTTTATTTCAAGGCTGTGGTTCAGGATGTTGCTGCACATTTGTTCATTGATAGAGACTACAGTATAAAATTTATTAATTCTGTTTAATCTTCAGTACTTCACTGATTTGGTGCTAAACCACATTACCTGGCTGTTTTTCATGTTTAAATTGCCGGGGTGTAGTGGTGCTGTTTTTAGATGTCGATTTTGGCAAAGGTTCTGCGTGCTGTGGTTTGCAATCACAAGAACAGAATTTATATATTTTCTAGTATTGGGGGATCTTTGAGCACTTCAATATAGACTATTTGAAAATTAAACATTTTAAGATCTCCTTTCTTGAATGTCCACCATGTCCACAGCTGATTTTTAATACGAAAGTGAAGAGACATATGGTTTAGGAATGATGTGAAAATGTAGTAAGCACTTTATTTGTTTTAGTATGTTAAAGTTTGATGCGACAATTTTGGGGAGGGGGGTTAAAAAATAAAGCCTGAGACTTCAGATTTCATCTAGGACTGTATGAGAGTAAAGATTCACCTTGCAGCAGAACTCTTCTCTATTTTGAATGTGAATGTTTTATGACATTTTCTCAAAACTTCTCAGAAAGTGTGCTCTCTCCCCACTTCCACTTTTTCTCTCCCCTCTTTGCTTACTCCCTCTATCTCTGTCTCTATCTCTTCCTTCCTCCCTCCCCCATCTCTGTGTGTCTATTTTGTGAAGGACTTTGGTCAATCTAAGTACACCGTGCATTTAATTCCTGACAATTGAGCAAAACACATAAATGTTTGCTCACACTGTCATTTCTTAAAACACAAAACAATAACCTACCTTGGGGCTGTGCATGTAGCTGGGTGATAAAGCATTTACAACACATGCACTAGGCCCTGGGTGCAGTCTCCAACACACACACACACACACACACACACACTCACTCACTCAGCCAACAATGTACACTGGCTACGCTAAAGGGATGGCTTGAATAGTAGCGAAGACTTTTCAGTTCTCAGGCTTAACAATAATTTCTTTTTCTTTGGTTCTTTACAGTCTAGCTGGTAGGTGAGGTATAGTGTATCTTATTGCATGATTAAATAAATTGAATCGTCTCATGGCAGAGAGAGCCAACTATCTGCCACAGTTTCATGACAGACAAACCTTCCAACAGTTCCAATCACTAGTAAGGACTTCTACACCGGATTAAGATGGCACTGTCCAACCTCCTTTGCCTCTATTAGGTTCTGTGTTTTTGGATTTGCTTCATTCAGTGTGGGCAGAGGTTATATATGCCATTCATAGGTCTGACCTACACATTCTTAATGTGTGATCACCAAGGTATCTCTTTTTTGTTCCTCCTCCAGTAGAATATCAGTAAAAACCTTCCTGGAAAACACCCAGATGCCTTGACTTCATAGAACTTCATAGATCCTCCTGACTTCATAGAACACATCTTCTGTAGATTCCTGCTAGCAACCCTGTTAATCACTGCTCTGTGTTACAGCAGTTAGTATTACCTTAACTTATAAAAGCATTACAATAGGCAAACTTTAGACAGTATAATTACAACCGCTCTTAAATAACTGCTATGCATCACATTGTGCAGGTTCCAATGATTCTGTGGTAAGCAACAGAAAAATGTAGTTTTTAGACTAGTGGAAAAAAGACATTATTATCACATTATTGCAATAAAGTCATTCATTACATATATATTTAAGAAATGCAACACAGAAATTTAGTTGCTATGAAGTATGTAATACAGTAAAATCTAGGGAGGACAAAATGATTTTATTCATTAATTAATAGTAATATTATTTACAAATGTTATCTTTAATTGAAAGAAACTGAATTTCAAATTATATACACAGGAAACTGAGTCCAGAGAGGACTAGTAGAGTTAATAGTTGAATTATTTCTTACAGTAATTGTATTCTCCCTGATTTATTGATTTATTTATTTTAATGAGAAAAAAAAACAAAATAAAAGCAAAAAACAAGAGACATACAAACAACAACTAGGAGAACAATGAAAACTCAACAATAGCAATATAGTCTTTCAAAACAAGATGATAGGAATTTAACGATGGTTGTAATATGGCATATTGTTACCTTCAAAAGAGTTGCTTAGATTACCAGATAGACATGCAAAGTTGATCTAATTAGAGCATTAACTGTTCTTTTCCTAGAACTGATAGAGTTAGTAGTATAATCATCTTAGGTATTCTATGCATATATAAACAAATTTATATCTTTTCCCTCCCTTTTTTTCTCATTTCCCCTATCCCAGTTATTTTTCCCCTTTGAGCAGTTTCTTACCCTTTCACAACCTCTATTGTAGATTTTATATCTTCTTTCTCCCATATTTAAACTACAAAGGCAATTATGAGATCAGGTGCATTCAGGGTGGTAGACTACAACGGCACTTAAAAAACATTTCATTTATTATTTCCTTACATAGATAATGAAAAACGTGTTTTCCAAGCTAATAATGCTACTCAGTTCAATATGTGAAAAATGTATTATAGGGTAGGAACTACATTATTGTCTATTTTAAAACATTTTTAATGTGAAATTTGACTTCTACAAAGACAAGGCCACCATAAAGACATATAAGCTAAGATTTATCACACATATAAAGAAAAATACCTTTATAAGGTTATCCAGATCAAGAAACTGAAAATTACCTGTTTCCCATCTTTTTCTTCTAACCTCCTTACAACTCTTATTTCTTTTAATTAATTAATTAATTTTATTATTACATTTGTTGGGGGAATTTATGCTATCTTGATCTAGTATCTTGATAGTATCTTCTAGCTGGTTTTATGGTCATTCTTTGGCCCCCTTCCCGCCCTCCTCTGCCCATTTTGATGATCCCCTTTCCCATCTCCAAAAATTCTGCTTGCTTCTTTTCTATCTTCTCTCCTTTACTTTACTGTTTAACTTATTTATAGTTTGGGTATTTAAAATAAGAGAAATCATGCAATATTTAGTTTTCTATGTTTGGCTTAACATTAGAATCTCAAGACCTATTCATTTTCATTCAAATGACTCAAATCCACCTTTCTTAATGACAAAATAATACGCACTGTGTGTGTGTGTGTGTGTGTGTGTGTGTGTATTATATTTCTCTATAGATAGGCATCTAAACTCCTCTGTAGTTTAGTTGTTTAGAATCGGGTTGATTTAAACAAGACATGGATGATATGCTCTGTGGTTGAGCAGAATCAACAAAATGATCATATTACCAAAAGTGATATATAGATTCAGTACAATTGTTATCAAAATAGTAACAACATTCTTCACAAACTAGAAAAAAGTAATTAAATTTATATTCTTTCATTTGTTTATTTTTATTAGTACATGTTGAATACATAATGAATATATTCATTGTTTGCAGTTGCTATATGTGCCTAAATGGATAAAGAAAATATGGTATTTGTACACAATTGAGTACTACTCTGCCATAAAGAAGGATAAATCTGAGTCATTTGTAGGAAAATGGATATACTTTGAATCTACAGTTTTAAGTAAAACAAATTAGATGTGCAAGCTGAAATGCTATATAGATCCTCCTATATGAAAAAGCAAAAGTACAAAAAGTCACAAAGGAGGAGAAAAGAAAAGAATTCAAATTTATATTGCAACAGAGGAGAACCAAAAACCCCCAAATAGCCAAAGCAATCCTAAAGAGGGGTGAAGAAAACCAAGCAGGAGGCACTGTGAGTCTGGATTTCCAGACTACTATGAAGATGTAGAAACAAAAGCAGCATGTAATAGCATACAATAGACACACAGGCCAGACGAATAGAGTATACAGAAACAAAGCCATGCATCTTTGGCCATCTGAACTTTGATAAAGGGTCTAAAAACATATTCTGGAGAAAGAAAACCTTTTTAAAATATGGTTCTGGGAAATTGGTTATACATGTACCAAAAAATGGAACTAGATCTGTGTCTCTTATCCTGTACTAAAATCAGACAAAAATGGATCAAAGATCTTGATAAAAATAGAAGTAATGAAACTGCTGGGAGACATAAAAAACTGCTGGAAGACAGTCCAAAACACAGGTATAAGCAAAAAGGAAGACATAGACATAGGTGGGACTTCCTGAATAGAACTCAAATAGCACAAGAAATAATACCATGAATTGACTAATGGAATTAGCTTAAATTAAACTCTTCTTTACAATTAAGGAAAGAAGGGAAGAGGCAATCCACAGAATGGGAAAAAATTTGTCAGCTTCTCTTTTGATACAGAGCTAATATCTAGACTATAAAAAGAACTAAAAAATTAGCTCCCTCCCCAAACCAAATAACACAATTTTAAAATGGGAAAATGAACTGAAACAATTAACATAGCTAGGATGTAAATAAAAATGTTCATCTTTATCCATTAGGGAAACACAAACCAAAGCTGCTCCATGATTCCATCTTACTCCAGTAAGATTGGCTATCGCTGGGAAAACACACCAATGCACACACGTGAAACAATAAATGCTGGAAGTTGGCTATGACATGGTAGAAAGAAATTCTTCAAAATGTTTATGGACATGTGAACAAGTACAGAAACTATGGAAACAGGTTTGAAGATTCCTTAAAAAATTAAAAATGTAAATTCCATGTGATAAGCTGTACCTCTGCTGAGTATTTCCCCCAAGAAAAACATTTTTTATTAGTATAGTTACCTCACATTTCCTTACAGTTTTGCTATATTTTGATGCACTCAAATTTGCTGTATTTTAGTCATTTTTTAAATTCAAGTACATTGACTTCTACTGCATTGTTACCTGATTACACTTTCACTAACTTTTAGTTTTATATATGATGGTTTAAGCTCACTCCACACTCTACTATGGGAGCAGCTAATAGAGAAAACAGATGACCAGTGTTCTTAGCATGTCACTGTTCATTTTTCATTGTTTTAATTGATGATGACATGGGTAAGATACAGTAATTTCTTCTTGCTCTCAAGTTGTTTGTACCATTTTTATTGCATTATTTCTTCCTTTTTATCAAGACCAGTTTTTCCACATAAAGGCATGAATTGTTACCATTTCCTGAAGCCGCCGTATTTGAAAGTCTTGTAGGGTGGCTTATTTCTTATCATGGCAGTTTTAACTGAACCAAAGAGTCTCTTGTGAACATCTTACCTGTGGACTTACTCTCTGTTCATTACCCCTCATTTTTACAGTTCAAAAATTTACCACTGTCAGTAGTTATATTGTTTATGTTTTATTCATTCTAAATTTTATGTGGGACCTCTCTTCCTTACTTTTCTATAATGTAAATACTAGGAGTGACATTTATTGAGAAAGTTATATCCAATCTCTGGAGTAATACCTGGCTCATAAAAGGCAATCAATAATTGTCTAAGGAAAATGGAAGAAACAGAGGAAAAAAGTGAGGAGAGAGAGAAGGTTGGAGGGAAAAAGAGAGAAATGAAGGGATATTAATTCAGTCTAAGGAATAAAGAAACTATTCACACAATAGAAAAAAAATTGCAACTGTGCACATCATCTACAAGAGGAGATTTGTGCACTCAGATCTTACAAGGAGACTGAGCAACCTAAAAGGTGCCACATCATTGAAGGTTAGAAACAAGCAGGAAGTCCAGTGTTTCCTTGTCACTATGCAAACAGAAAGCAACCAGGGAACCCAAAGCCCAGGAAAGCGTGAGACCATCATTCCAATTTTCTGTACATGTCTGTGCCACGCTGTATATACATGAATCCCTACCTGACTGGCTAATGTGCCTCTCAAAGGAAGAATCCACGTCAAAGTGACTCCAGGGTTACTAGCCATGGAAATGGAGACGGGAGAGTGTGGTCACTAGATCCTGGTATCAAAGAACAAAATAAGGACAAAAAGAAGATGCAGGAAGAGGAGGAGCAGGAGGAGGAGGAGGAGGAACATAATTAGAAATGGTTCATTATTGTCTCACACTCCTTTTGAGAAAACTGGATTGTGTCCAGAGTTCAATGTGAGCAGGACACTTGGGTATCCCTGGAAAAGGTTTTGCATCCCCTGAAAAATGGCTTATTTTGACAGCTATTATATAACAGACAAAGAGGGTGGATATTGGCGAGGGTCTATGAGGAAGGATAGTAATACAAGAAGAGGAATGATCCCCAGGAAATCACAAAGTAATAACAATCATAGTGTAAGTATCAATTCTAGGGGTTGATAAAGGTGTTAGCAATAAAATAAATGATGTTTTATATAATGGCAGGAGGTGGCACACACTCTTGTTGGTAGATTTAATAACCATGGAATATAATGCTTGAAATTATGGTGAAATAAAATTTTTAAATATCTGTAGTGTCAAATGGACACAAGTTAACCTTTTAATCAATAATATTTTCTACTCAAGAATGCTGTTTCTGTTCCTCAGAAGATGACAATTTTAATTTTAACATGTTAGCTAGTGGTAAACATGACATTTTATAAACTACTTGGCAAGAATATAAAGTAAGAAAAGTAGGGCATGAACTGTGTCCTGTAGATACCAAATTCCTTTTCTAAAGTCATTGCTGAGGAAATAGTAAAATAGAACAACCCAGGAAGTCCAGGAAAATTATACAGGACAGTAGTGAATAGAATGGAAGAGGGGAGGGGAGATGAACATTTCTGAGCACACGCAGAAAAATGACATTGATGTGATGACTATGACACCTAAATGGAGCAGAGAAAGTAGGACAGAGCACTGCCTTTCATTTGTGCAACCTCAAAAGTAAAGAGTTGCAGAGTAATTTTGCTTGGCAGTGAACTTAATACCTGCCTCCTCTTTCCCCCATTAAAAAAATGGCAAAATTATACTTGGTAGCAAGATCATCTTACTGCTATAGCTGACTCAGCAGTCCACACATTTATATATCAAATTCCAAAGACTGTGATATAATAAGTGAAGTTCGTTTTGCCACTTTGCCAAAGTATTTTAGCTTCCTGTTTCTCTGATGTTGTGACTCACATGATGAGGAGGACATGGATGGCTTATCTCTGAAGATCTCTGAAGACCCACGCGACCCATCCCAGCTCTGATCTGCGTGTGCATTAAGAGCTGCCACTCTCTGCCTGTACAACTTAAGTACACTCCATTTTCCCACTCATGTCAGGGACAGAAAGTATGACTCCAATGGGTCCTCTCAGGAATTCAGAGTATATGATCTACTTAACTAAAGTAGCACAGAAAATTCTCAGATCTAAATAAAAAGAAAACCAGTTCCAGCCATAAAGCTCTTATTTTCTAGCCTAGGAGTGAGGCACCGTTGAATGAAAACTGGCAGTCGCCATGTCATTTAAAGGTTATTTATGTCCAACTTTATAGATTTTCACAACCGAAAGAGATATTCCTGGTCATCTATGAATTGTTATCTCATCGTTCGGATGAGGACATGATAGCCCACGGACGAAGATTGGATTATACAGTTTGTTCCTTCATGCTTTTATGGAATAAACATCTTCTACACCAGAGGCAGTCACTTCATTAGGGTTTCTGGACCCAATAGTGACTTCATCTTGAGTCTCTCCCCTTGGAAACATTCCATCCATTGATCACTTAAGGTGAATACACTGAGAAGTCCACCACTGGGCATTTCTGGAGCACAAAAGAGAACAGTGTACATAGTACTACAAATTCAGACTGTGCCATGAGGCTGAGTTCAAATCCAACACCATTGTTTAAATGAGCATGGGCAACTGACTTCACTCTGCTGTGCTTCAATCTCCTTTCTATAAAATGTCAACAATGCTAGCAACCTCTCTTTAGGGTTGCTTGATGATTAAATGATAAAATACATAAAAATGCTTATGAAACTATTAGGAATTAGTAATTGATCAGTAAATGTAGTAGTGCTAGAGTATCATCATCATTATCATGTTATTGATTTCCAGATCTGGAAAGTAGAAAGAAAGCTTTCCAGTATATAAATAATATTAAGAATAAATATTAAGGTTCAAGCTACATATTTACATAGTTTTCTCAGGTCTTTGTCCTAGTTTCCTAAGCTGATCTCTGAGCTCATGTGGCTTTTCAAATCCCAAGCCTTCCCCTTAGGTTGTAACTGTACTGCACAAACAACTCAAAGGGATGCTTCAGGCTCATGGTGAATCTGGGCCCATACCTCATCTGTTCCAGCAAATAGCAGTGAAGTCCTCAAGGAAGGAGAGTTCCTTGGAATGCTTGCAAAGGTGTTGTGTGACTTCTTGGACTATCTGTTCCTACCTACTAAACTAAACAAGGTGAATGGGATGAAAACAGTGTATATTTTGCCTTACATAAGTGTAAGTTATAGCATTTTAGAATCTTCCATTATACAAGATTTAAAGTCTATAGATATTGTAAAGTCTGAGCTGCATCAATTATCTAATGCCGAGCAACCAAATTTGACAAAACTTACTCACTAAGCAATGGCAATAATTGAATCCACAATTGGAGGCCTTGTTTCCGTACAACATCAGGGCAGGAGTTTGCATGGAGCAGCTGGGGATCTGCTCTAGGGCGGCTCACTAGTGTGGACTGCGAGTTGGGGATGGTGATTGGTAGTGAACTCAGTCAGTGTTACAGAGCTTCATTTCCTGCCAGCGGCTTGTTTGAGCTTCTTGTACCACTACAACCTCCACACAGAGTTTTGAAACAGTGGCTTAAGGCTCCTGAAAGAAAATACCCAAAAAACTGTGGGCTTTTTGACCTAGCTTCAGGAGTCAAACAGCAACGCTTCAAAACTAGTCATAAGCTCACCCATATTCAGGGGAAAGGAGCACAGACCTCATGAATCTGTAGGATAAATGAGAAGAGCATGTGGATATAACTATCTTGAAACAATACAGTCTGCCACAAATGTCATTTTTGCTTTGCCTCTCTGTGTAGCACGCTGTCTGATACAACACTGCTACGTAATAAATATTTTCTCGTTGAATGACTAAACTCAGTGAATGAAAAAGTTAATAAATTAGTACTAATGCTCGCCCTTTCTGATGCATAGTGATTTTTGGTGTCCAATTTGTCTCCTAACTTGAAATTTTACCCGTTAATCTGGGCATTTGCTTTTGAATGCCTACAATTAATACTGGAGTCTTAAAACTCTTTGGAGACTCAGGAGATGATTACAAAGACAGATTGGTTGTGCCTTTGAGAGTACTAATTTGAATAAATGGGGTGGAATTTGATTGTAAAGATTTATCAAGTCGTCAAAGTATATTATGAGAGAAGAAAATAGTTCTAAAAGAGGAAAATAATTGACCAGAATCATTGGGATGAAGGAAAAAGTGGGATGACAAGTGAGCCAGTAGTTTCTAGGGGAAGAACAGCTAACAGAAGTGTCGCAGAGTGATGTTTAATTAATGAACAGCAGCAGAAGGGAGTGCTCTAGAAAGATTAGAGATAGCAATTGAGGTTGCGCCTCCTGGGAGATATCGGATGACTGAAGTGCTTCTGTGCGTGCCGTGATTAAAATAATCACAAGGATGTCGAACATTGAATCATGAGTTTGAAAGATTTAGTGTCCCTATCTAATGCTGTGGCAAACATCAAACTGTAATTTCTGACTCATTGCAGAGTATGGGGAAGACCACCAAGATAATGACTATTTGTGAAAGTCATAGAAGTGTTTTATTCCTTGTCAACTTGAACCTGTTATAAAATTATCCATTAAAATATTAGCTTTATGCATTATTATTATAAAACGTACTCCGAGACAAAAATTACAACTTGAACTGTGTAAATTTCTCCTTTACATCATTTAAAATTGTTTTACTTTTAAAGGAAAAGAGTTTTTCCAGACTATTTAATGAGTTGAAACTTGTGCATCTAACTTCACAAAAGATGCAAAATAGAATATATTTGAAATACATCATTCTGGGCCTATTTCACCAAAAGCACTAAATTTTGGAATGTTCCAAAATTTGGTATCATAGTGATATTTACCGCACTATGATTGAAATTTTAAAAAAGGAAATTTGTTTTCTTTGCTTTCTTGTCATTGTTTCCTAAATTATTGTTACAGAAGAAAGAGGAGTCACACACACAGGTATTTGGTGGAATGCTACAAGTTAACGTGAGAATAGTATAATTCTCCTGTCATCTATCTAAACCCATTTTCTTGCTTTAGTGTTATGAGTGACCAATGACTATATGATTTATGTTTTTCCATACTTCACTAGATTCTGAGGAATAATTGATTTGAGAGGAAGCATACTTTTAGTATATGGTAAAACATCCTTATTTGCATAGTAATGACATTGAATTGGGACGTCATACTGTTATCACTGGTACTTCTAAAGAATCCCTACAATATTCTTGATGTAGCTTCAGATTTTCTATGAAGGATTGAAAATTTAACATGCATTAAATTCAACAGCTCAGTAGTGAAAGGCATGGTTTACTTTAAATCCTTTTTAAATTAGCATTGTTTTGTTTGTTTGCTCTGTCCTGGGATTGAACTCACGACCTCATGCTTGCCAGGATGGCCCTTGTGCTGCTGAGCTAAATCTCCAGGCCCAACACTGCTTTCTTAATAGAAAGTTAACTTATACTGTATTATAAATACATTGCAGTGAAAAATTAGATATATACTTTCATTGACATATTTCAGGGTCTCAGATTAAGGCTTCTGAAGCAGACAGGACATGAACCTGCATACGTTAATTTGTATAGCAAACCTTTACCATAGAGCAAAAGCATGGCATAATAATAAAGTGAATATTTCCTCAAAATTACTACTGTCTTGGTAGCAATGATTGTTTTGTTGGCTTGTGAATTTAACTATATAAAGAGCAAAATACAGTATTAGATATTAGGAAATAGGGAAATAGATTTTCTCAATGTGGAGAGAATCACAATATGGAAGAAGGGAAGAGAAGAGATTAAAAGAGGATGAAAAAAGGAATCAAGATGTGTTATGTACATCTTCCAATTCCCCACAAGGAACGTACACATTATGTACTATAAACATGTACTAGTAACATGATCTGAAAAAATGTGAAAAAAAAAAAACCTCAAGTGTTGTGTTGACACTTGAGATGCTGCTCCAGGAATTTAAAGTGTGGTGTCTTCCTTTTCCCTGGGCCCTCGCTCCCCACTGCCACCATTACATAGTCCTAAATAGCATCTATAATTTCTTTGTATTAATATATGTATGTATAGGAGCTCTTTGATAGAAAGACATAAGTAACTTGTTTTCTGGTGCCTCTGAGTACAAGGCCCCAGGTACAGGATTTTGCATACAGTAGGCAAATTTTTAATTTCTTAAAAATGGGTTTCTCATTTAAGTTTAATAAGCATAGCAGTAGGATCATTCTCAAGCTTGGAATAATGGTCCAAAACGTGTGCTCACATGCATGTCACATCACCATTGCTGCCTTCCTGGCAGATAATAGTCATTTAACTCAGGATTAATTTTCTTCTTTATATTTTCTTTCTACATGTCCTTGTTCTCTTCATTTTGCTTGTTTAGATATTCTTGGTTTTCATACTTTAAATCCCTCCAGAGAGTCTTCAGTCATCTGATAGAAACATATGACTAAGAAAACATAATAATATATATAAAATCTTGCAAACCACCTCATCTTTCAGTTCATGGCCTGTCCTTCTGACAGAGTAAATATTTGGCTGAACCCAGTTGTCAGGCAAAAATAAGGAAAATGGGTTTCTCTGTTCACTTTGTGTTTGTCTTTTGAGATTGGCTTTTGACACTTGCAAGACCAGCTGCACCATTACTTAGCTGTTACTTTCTTTTCATTCCCCTGTGTATGTCCTGTAGTATCTGGACTGACACTTGGCCCATGGACAACCCTCAACAATGTCTGTTGAACTCATTATTCTGTTTAGTCATTTAGAAGCAGAGGGTTGGGGAGTACAAGGGAAAAAAGGAATAATTGAGTTAGTAATCTTCACTGTCTTGCCTTTTGGATTTATTCATGGAAGTAGCACTTTCCAACTATCTAATCTTGGCCAAGTTGCTTGAACTCTCACTATCTTAGTTTCTTCCTTTATGAATAGTGTTGCCTTTGTTAAGATGATAATAGTTTTATAAAGTTCTTAGAACAGAATCCACATAGGATATGAGCACATATATGGACCCTCCCACAAAGAATGAATTAATATATATTAGTAACTATAAAGAAAAATTTAAATGTCTAAAATAAACTTTTAAACCCTCACAACCTTCTGCAACACCTAGAGTAATAGTATAGTAATCTCTTTGATAACTTTAACACAAAAATTAGGAAATCATGTCTGGTTTGAATGAGTTGAAACCTTACCAATGACGTTAAGGGAAGAAGACAAATGAGAGCTCTTGTTCCCCAGAATGCAGTTTTACTCATCCTAAGATGTATTTTCGAGAAAGACATTGAGACATCTCTGATAATTCCAGATCTTTTGTAAAGAATGCTTTAAATATATATTTTTATAATATCCATAACAGGAAAGAAGGTGAGATTCTCACAAGCTTTCAGGAGAAATAGATCAGAAACTTTTTTTTCTAAATAAAGAACTTATTTTCATGGTTCCTGGTCTCTCTGACCTAAATTGCAGTAATTCAGTATGTGTGAAATTACCTTTTCTAGGACAGGAAGATCATAGAAAAAAAGGAGAAAAATGGTGAGAGAGTGAAAGAAAGAATATACAATATAGGCAAGAGTTCAGCCTTCCTCACAAAGAACCTGAGACTAATGAGAAAATACTTACAACGAAGTGAACTCAGAAATGCAAACTACTGCTAGGAAGTGCTAGGAATTATCTCCCCTGGAAAGCCATGTTTAGGAGCAGTCCAGAGATCTTTTACAAACTAAAATACAATTATGTTGAGGACAGAGAATGACATCTAATTGCGTTCTCTGTTTCCAGGACCTATTTTATTAAAGTTTTTTATCACTTTCAAGTTCCTGGTGATGGCTTGCAGATTTATTTCCGTAATTAAGTGGTTTGTTATTTACCAGCAGAAATAAAGCTGGCTTAAAAAGATACATGATCAGTAACAGAGTTCAGACTTTATGAATTATTAGTAAGTGCTGATGAATGAGATCATTACTTCTTTCTACTCAGGTTCACAAATATAGTTTTGGGTCTATATACTGACATGAGGTCAAAAAAGCCAGTTACCAGCAACTTGTGACCATCCATGACTCTTTTTACCTTATTTCTTTATTTCAGGATCCATCATAAAAATATCACAAAATATAAACTTTTCCTGGTGCTGAGGTCAGCACATGAACAGCACTTGAACAATGTGAGCTACAGTCATAATATTATAGCTGGCAGGTGCTGTACTGTGGGATGGATTTTGTAAACTGGGATTTGATGTGTGGGAGCATCCAGCTTGGTGTTAGGGTTCCACATGTTCAGGGTGGGTGGTTTATGCACGGAGAGGTCCTGCGTGAGTCAGCTTGATACAGAGTTGGCATTTTTACACAATGAAGGAATTTTGGAAGTTAATTATGCCAACTCTGGTGCTCACGAATCTTAAAGTTAAGGATTTTAGATTTATGAGGATCTCTACTTGGGACAAACAGTACTGTGAAGGGGTGATATACTATTTCAGGCAGGAAAATTCAGTCAAAAGAGAATTTCTGGGCCCACCGTTCACAATAAATCTTTGCTGAGCTTTTCCAACCATGATATTCATTTTGAATTCCTCTGTAGAAATAATACTGCTCATAAAATCTACCTCAGTTGCCCAAATGTATTTTGATGGTGAAAGATAAAAGAATATATAATATTCAGTTTGGAACATTTGATAAACCTCTAACAAATTGTAGATATTGAATATAATAGAATTTTTCTATTCTTTTTTGTAATAGTAAAACCTTTGGAGGTTGCTAGAAAAAAAGTGAAGAAAACAAAGATAGATATCTTCATGTTACAGTTTGTTAACATAGTTCATATATCAGGCAGGAAGCACATGATTCTGCTGTATGAAAAAATCTCCAACTGTCAATGGCTCAAAACAATAAAGGTCTTTCGCATGATGTATGTCAATCTTGGGTCAGCGGGGCTCTGTTTCTCATTTTCTTCACTCAGACACAGCGCGATGCATCTTCCACTCTTTGGAATATCACTGCCATCTTGGTAGACACATGAAAAGGTGAAGAATGATGCCCCAGCTCATAGATTCTTGCTGGATCTAAGCAAGATGCATTTGCCAACCCCAGGTGAGGATTATCTTAAAAATATCACAAATGCAACCCAACTATTGATACAGACTGAATAAAGCTGAGAACGGTTGCCAAATAACCACAATAACTACCAAAGTGTAAGACTCACATTTCCTTGATTAACAACATTCCTCCAAAAATACACATTTTTGTTTTGCAGGTTCCCACATACATTTTATAACCCTTACTATTAAAAGTTTTCCTGGCAAGTATCACTGGATCAGATGAAGCCTGTGGTTTCAGATATACAGAATTTTGGTGCTTGATTGGTCTTAGAGAATATTTCATTCATTGACTCCATATATAAAACAGATAAAATCTCATCTAAATGTAAATTACTTACGTAATCACACAAAGTTAACATCAAAGGTACTACTGATTTTTAATCACCATCTTTTCTGTCACCTTACATGGTAACTTTTGTCATATTGTATCAGAAACAGTATTCTTGAAAAATTTCGATTGGAATTCCAATAACTTTTACATAGAAAACCAAGTATTTTCAGCTTTGGTTATTGACAATGTGTTTGGTCTGTTTATGTCCTAACACAAACCCTTTTGATATAAGTTCAGGGAAGGTGGACATTTGAATTTCATTAATGAGTATACACTACGAAGGATTTTCTCTGTCACAATCAAGATATTCAAATAATATTTGCTAGGTTTTTATTCATTTGTTAGACTTTTCATATGTACTTTACTAGCTTCTGAATCTATAAGAGTTCTGTTTTACTCACTCAGGTACAGTCAGCTCTTGCCAAATTCCAGGGCAGCGGCAGTTTAGTTAAATTTCACGATGAATGAAGACATTTTTAAAATAGATATCATTAATTTAAGAAAATTATGAGACCCATAGAGAAAAATTTGAATTGCTGGAAAGGCTAAACTACAATATATCTTTCAAATCTGAATTATTTAATCGCATATAAATAAAAACAAACAATGTCACTAGAGTTTCTTGAAATGCAATGCTTACATAGCGAAATTTGCCAGCCCAGTTTGAAATGGGTAAATCTCTCAGTAATTATCCAGTGATGCGATTTATATTTTTTTACTTTCCTTTTCTTTGCTAAATTCAGAAAACTGCCATCATTTCTACTGTGGATATGTTTAAACAATTTGCAACATTTAACCAGGTTTACTTATCTTGCAAATATACAGGTGGACTTGGATTTATTATAGTTGATATTTATCTTTAAGATATTTCACACATGCTTAAACATATGTTCTTAAGCATTGATTACATTTAACTTTTCAGTAGAGGTCTTATTTTCAAAAGTGTTTCAACTGCTCCGTCCTTTTTCCAAAAACAGAAGTCAGAGAGCTCAAGTATTGGATTGACCCAGACACAAAAGTCTACAATACAGCATAGGTGAAAATCTAATGCAAACATCCTCTGGAGGTGAGTTTCCTCCAACCCTCCCTCCCGTACCCCAGCACATAACTCATTTTCCATAATATTTCTTTGACATCCAGCTGATTAGATTTGAACTTCTGATTGCCTTCTCTGGGCAGCATTTTCCCCGTAGGGATGTGTTGGTTTAGTACGAAGGTGTATTGAGATTTGTGTGTTTGTGGTACAACTAGGGGGAAGATGATTACTTAACGCTTTTTGTTTACCAGTTGAAGTGTTAAGAAACAAAAGGATGATATAGAAAGTTCAGTGATCTGGGCTTCTGGAGGATTGCCTGGAGCAAATAGCATGGGCAGCATCTTTAAACAACATGTGACAGACTTCTCTTTTGTCATCTCAGAAAAGCAGAGGTCAGCATTCTGACACACCCTAGAACAGCTAACTTTGCATTATATTAAACCAAAGTGGATATTTTACTGGCTAATCCATGGTGATCTATGTAAGGCAGTCCGCATTAATGGTACATGACCAAACTTCATAAAAGCAACTAAATTTTTGTTCCATTTCCTGTATTGTACTTCACTTCTGTAAGGCCTTTTCTTCTTCCTCTGCAGCCTTTCCAGTCACTCAAACTAATTTTAGTTTTTATTACTCTGCAATTTGTCTCCTCCTTGCAGACCTACACACACACACACACACACACACACACACACACACACACACATACACACACACACACACACACAATGCTTGTTCTTATCCTAATATGTATCTTTGTTTCTTCACTAAAGATTTTCATTCTTATTGTGTTCAGAAGTATAAAACCTATGTCCTTCTATGAATCAAGAGAGACCATTGCAGTGATTGTCTATTTTTCACTGTCATAGGAATCAATCACCTATTCTAGGCCAAACTGTGTCTCAAATTTGAATTTAAATCTTCATTCATTTAGCCCACAAATATTTATTGAGTTACTACAATGTACTAGATATTTCCAAAATGAGCTTAATAGTTACTAATAACATACAAGTTCATGATTTTATAAAACACATTCATGTTACTCGCTATATATACAGTACTGACTGCCTGGTGAAAGCCAGGAGCGTTTTTACAGATGATGGAGGACGAGGGCAAGCTGTCACTACTGCTGACGCTAAGGAAAGGCAGCCAGCTCTCCTGCGCCTGTTCTGTTGACACGAGGAATACTGGCGTAGTTAAAAGAAACCCCAAAAGGCTGCTTTGTCATTGGACACTTCTTTTTAGCCTGAAAGTAAAATCTTACTGACTCAAAGGTGTGCAAGCAGTAAAAGAGCTAAGGCATCGCACTGAAGATATGCAGTCAGAGGCTGTAATAGCCACAGATAAAACACACACAGAAGAAAGACAGTTTCCCAAGTCTTGGTGGGTATTTCCAGGTTTGCAGCATCCAACTGGGGCTCTGTGTTGATGTAGGTGCTGGGGTTGAGAGGGAGGGCTTGGCGAATCCAGCCTTGGAAAGAGGAGCATGGGCCGTGAACATACCATCAACAGATTTATCTAAAGCTTCGCAGTAGAAAATTCAAATGACTGTTGTGGAAATATGTAAAAGAATAGAACCTGTGAACACAAATAGGGTACTTCTGTCCCTCACTCAGTACTTAACATATAGAAAGAGTTTTTTTCTAAACTCTAACTTTGGCACCATCTGAACAGCTGTCATTAGGGGGGAAAAAGGCCTCAAGCATAACCTAGAAATTTTAGTTATACCAGACCCTCTAACAGTCTTTTAAATTAGCTTCATTCATTTTCAGTTATTTGTTAATCAGACCTGAAAGCTGCTTTGGTCAGCATTACTTAAATAACTGAGGAAAGGGGCTAATTTACCTACCCTGTGTATCTAAGCGATGTGCATTGACTTGCCCCATCCAATAACTGTGCCGAACTCCTTCTTTTGTGTAACTGTGGCTCCAGGAAATTAACATAAACACTGTTAAAATACTAAGTGAGTAATATATGAATGTTACATTAAGTATAATACACCTATTTCCTATGTGTTAGGAGGACATATCTATATGCATGAGTAGAACTAGATCCACAACGTAACTGAGGATGAGTTGGAGAGGAGTAGATGTGTGAGCATGGCCTCTGGGCTCTGTGTACTGCATCACTTCAGGAAGCATTGCACTGGCATCCTGGCAGAGTGGCTCAAACTTCGCAGTAGAAAATGCCATTGGCACGTTTGGGCTGCCCATAAAAGGAGATGCAGTGTGGGTGATGTTTCCTTCTGGGGATCATGTTCCATATCTCAACAGATATTATTTCAGCTTTTGTGGTGAGAGGACACATATTACCAGATCTTCTCTCTCTGTTCAACCTGTTTGTCTCTGTTTTTCTGTTTTTCCCCAGTACTGACTTTCCAAACAAATGCATAATCACACACATACATTTGTTTATCAGAGATAAGTAATGTTGGTGATAAAGACAGATTTGGAGTATGATGCAGAATGATTACCCATAAGCCATGGGAAACTATTTTTGAATTAAAAAACTTACAGCTCAGTCTGTCATTCTCTACCCTTTGTCTTCAAGTGGTTGAAATTTGATCTGAGTTTGCTCCTTTCTGCTCAGGTAAGGAAGAGAAGCCACACCTCAGAAGGGAGAAGGGACCAGTGATTCACATCATCTGCTGTGCCTGGTTAAGTCAGAGTTGTGACTGAAATGAACCTTTCCAAGTGTGAGACCCTCAAAAGATGGAATGATAAAATTGAAGTATCAAAGGAACTCATAAATAATGAGGCAAGTGACCAGGCCACAAAGATAGCTTTTAGAAATCAGTACATGTGTGGAAAACTACGAACAAAATTACCAATCATCTTTCCAGGCTGAGCATAAAGACCAATTTTCTTGTTCAGTGAAACTGTCCCTGATATTTTTCCACTCTCAAAAACCATTTTGAATATGATGATA
>PVJX010017650.1:0-37955 GCA_004027295.1 Dolichotis patagonum | reverse complement strand
TGATAAGAGTATATAAGACTTTATGGTAAGCATGAGGCCCCATCTCATAGCTTCGAAGTCTTTCAAAGTTTTAAATCATCAGTTGGAATGGTGTTATCCTGTTTTGTTTGACTATATCATACGTGATGATATGAACAGCTGTTTTGAAGAAAACATTATGACAGCTATTGCTGATTTAATGTTATCCTTCTTAGAAGTCTTACCATGCTTTTTTTGTTCTACTTCCGTTGGTTCTATCTACCACATTGTGTCTTATTGGAATTTGAATATGTGTGATAGTTCAAACAAATTTTTTTCTTTTTTATCAAAAATGAGATATTATAGTACCCATTGATCATTTTCTGTTATTCGGTTCAGAAAGCCCTGTAATTCTTTCACTGTATGTATGGCTTAATACTATTGTGTTATGTTTGATATTATTGTATTTGAAACTATGCTCAACTATAGCAGAGGTGTTAGATACTGTTGATGTCCAGTTGACTTAATGTAAAGTACTGTGTTGCCTATGTTGTCCTGTTCTGATCTGCTCTGTACTGCCCCCTTTTGTTTTATTCTCTTTTAAATAAAAATAAAATTAAAATTAAAAAAGAGAATGTTATCTATTTTATCTTCCAGCAGGTTAAGTGTTTCTGTTTTAATATTTAGATCTTTAATACATTTTTCTTTTATTTTGGCGCATGGTGAGAGTTATGGTCTAGTTCAGTCTTCAGCGAATGTACTTACAGTCATTTCCCCCAGCATCATTTACGAAAGCGACTATCATCCTTCCAGTATGCACTTGTGGCTGGCTTTTGCTTTATCACTGTAGCTTTGTGGTATAACTTCAAATCTGGGCTTGCGATGCCTCTCGCTTTGCTTTTGTTATCCAGGATTGCTTTTGCTTTTCTGGGTGTCTTTCTCAGTTGAGCTGGGTACTACTGTGCAGAATCAGCATAGCAGATACGGTGGTCATGAAGAACTAAAGCAAAACAAATGAGGCACGTGATTCTTAGGACCAGAGAGTTTAAATGTATGCACCAGCATCACCCAGCCAGTCCACACTGAAGAATTAGATCCTGGCAGCCTCTTCCTTTACTACTTCTGAGCTAGCTCCGTTTCATTCTATTTCAGCCCTTCCTATTTTTATCCATAACCTAAATATACTGGAATTGAGATTCCTGCTTGAAACTCAGCTCCAAAGAAGATAGGTTACAGAGATTACAGTCGATACATTGAAATGTGAGTAACAAAAATCTCCAGTGTCTGAACTGTAAATTAGATATAATTGAATGTTTCCTTCTTTAACAAGAAGAGATTTTACAAAGTTGGAAAATAATCACTCCAAGTTGTCTCTCAAAACAGTCCAGGGCCTGACTGCTTTTCTTTTCTAGATCATTTGTAAAGGCCCTGAAGCCAACATGTGCTGCTTGTGCAGAAGGATTCACAGACAGGTGGTTTAGTGAAGCAGCGTGGACTGCGGGGGTTTTTCTGTGAGCCACACTGCCACCTTCTGGGGAGCTCACTGTAGCCAGCTGTTCCATTTTTAGCGCCATTGTTTCAAATCAAAGATGGGTCTGTTATCTCCACTAGATCTATTTCAACCAGCTGAAATGAGGATGGTGGTGGTAGAGGTGGGATAAAAAACCGAAGGCTTCTGGGGTTTTCAGCTATCATAGATTTAAAAGCATATCCCTTAATGAATACAGCTGATCAAATAACAAACTAGAAGAAAAAAAAACTTAAAGAGTTGCTTTTATTAAAAAAAAAAAAATAGTGATAGAATGACCATTGAGAGAGATTTGAGAAGACCAGAACAGCATAACTAGTTCTACAATATGGAATCGTGATTGCTTTCTAAATTCTCTTTGTTTTCCAAAATCTCTGCAAAACTCAGATTGTAAGGCATATGTGATCTGAGATCACGGCTTGTACTGGTTTCCCACGGCTGCTGTAAGAGAGTCCCATAAGTCATGTCTCTGAAAGCAACAGAAATGTACTGTTTCACAGTTCTGAGGGCTAGACGTGAGAAATCAGGCTGTCCACAGGGCCACGTCCTCTGAGCGCTCTTGGAGAGGACCTGCCCCTGCCTTCCCGTTAGCTCCCAGTGCTCACAGCAATCCTCCTCACTCCACCCTCCAGCTCTACCACCATCAGGTCGCCTTCTTCTTGTCTGTGTGTCTTTACTTCTAAGGACAGTGGTTATTGGATTAGGGCTCACCCTACTCCAAGACGACCTCGCTGTGACTACATCTGTACCCTATTTCCAAATAAGGCCCTGATCTCAGGTTCTAGAAAGCACGTGGTTTAGGGAACACTGTCTAGCGCCTGAACTTTGGGTTCAGATCTTGGCTTAGCTACTGTCTGTTTAAACTTGAGCCAGATATTGGCTCTATCTGAACATCTATCTTCTCATCCGAGGTGAGGACAAGCTTACTAACCTCACAGGTGTTTTGAAAAGGTGTTTTGGAGGCCTTTACACGTTCCTGGAAGAACAAGTGCTCAGCAGAACACAGGAATTATAATTGTTTTTTCTATCAGGAAAACAGGCTTAAATTTAAAGAAGGGGGGGGGTCCAAAACAGGAAATTTAAATAAGGAGAACATTGAGGGGTACGCTTTCTACCTGACATTCTTTTCTCTCTCACATTCTATTGAGCACCTAGCAAAAAATGTAATTTCACTCAGGAGATACAAGGTTGTAGTTATTCATTGTCTCTGTGATCAACATTTGGGTCTACTTCAGTCTCAAAGGAAAGGCTCAGAAGAGATGTGAGACCACCAGTCACCACCTTTCCACCCCCTCTATGCTCTGTGCAAGTCTGACTTTCAGGACTAGGTTCATGTTAACTTGACTTCAAGGACGTCCAAAGTCTTTGTTATTAGAGGGAACTGTAAAATCGACACAGCAGAAACTAGCAACCTCATCATTCTAATTTAACTCCTTTTCATTAAGTTCTGGTATTGAGAAGTTAGAAATATGTTCTCTGAGAAGGCTACGCTATTAGCTTATTAGAAACCAGGAACACTTTAGGATGCATTTTTCCCCTGATAAATCAGAGCCTTAAGCAGGACAGTCCAAGGCAAGGAAAGAGGTGGAGGAAAATTCCAGAGTCCAACTCACTGCAGGGCACATACCCCACCCCCTGCAAAGGTAGTAGGGACAAATGAGAGCCGCTGGGTAGTAACTGATTTGCCACCTGAGGAAAAGGCCCCAAGGCAACCACTGTGGCATTTTTTTTGTGCATAATGTTCCATGTGCTCCCCTGAAAATGTCCATGTGGCTTTGTGTACACATGTGTTTACAGAACGTGTAAATAAATATCAGTAGAATATAAAACACATGTGCCTGTGTTTATAAAATATGCGTCCACTTATGCTAATGAAATTACTTCCATCTGAGAACAAATGGTCATTATCTACAGAAGTGCTATGCATTAGGGAAGTTACTGGAATGTTTGTCCTTGCACTTGAAGAAACCGAGTCACTAATGTTTTTGCTATAAAGGGCAAGAAACTTGGCTTACATGGCTTACATTTTAAACTTTATTACTTAAAAATCATGAAAGTTGGAAAGAAAGCCACTCTGAAATCGTATTTTCACAATAGAAGAACTTTTAAACTCAAATTTCCTTCCCGATGGTTGTTGCAAACAACACCTTGTGGTTTCACGCACCCAATTTTAGCAAACTTGTCCAAGCTTCCTGATAAATCGCTGTGCATAAAACCCTTCTGAGAGACTTTTTCCAAGTGCGTATTTCTGAGTCTTACCTCCAAAGAATCTAAGAAAGGCAAGTGGGCATCGGTAATTTGCAGTTTTAGCAAATGTTCTGGTGACTTGAGAAGCATTGTCCTAATGTCTTGAGGGGTGAAAAGAGGAGCATTGTCTCTTCTCAAAAATGGGGAGTAGGATAGGGCAGGGTATTTAGAGGCCAACACATAAGCAAGCCGGAACCCAGGTCTGTACACTCATACAATTCTTTGCAATCCAACTCCGCTAGGTTGTTAACAGGAGTTGAAATTGTAGCATCCCAACTGGCTTAAATATTGGTCTGCACAGGTTATCTGTTCTGAAAAACCAATTTGTGTAGGAAGCTTCTTGTTAATCTTGTGGGAAAAGGACTTAAACAATAAACTATGGACTGTAATTTTATGATATCAGCAAGAGACTATCAACAACAGGAAACTGTGCTTGGATCTCACTAGTTTTGATATGCACACTTCGGTGTGTGTATATAAATTTAATCACACGTAGATTCATACACCTTCCACAACCACCCCAATCTAGACCCAGACCCTCCACTTCACTTTGAATATGTCACCCACCCGCATCCTGTTCATAATCCCTGAAATCTACTGGTTTCTTCTCCATCTGAGCCACCTTTTAAAAATTAAAGAGAATAGAGCAGAATGAAAGAGAAGAAAAACATCAAAGGGCATTTCAAAGAGAGGAGAGAGTATTGATTTGGGAAATTTTTGTTTCAGTTATTTATAGAGAGAGGTATGTATGTGTACACTGGGTTGTGTTATAAAATACGTTTCTTAGGGAGAACTGTTGCCAAAAAGAATTTTTTTTTGAGAAATGCTGTGATGTTTGCTGCATCCTCAGCAAAGCCCTCTTGCTGCCTGTGGAGCGCAGTCAGTGGAATCTCAGAGCCCTCGTCCTCTGGTGCTAGCTGCTGCAGCTCTCCAGGTTTTGATTAATGATTTGCCTTACATTTGAGTGGAAATTCTTCCTCTGGACCCAAAGATGTAGTTCTTTGGTTTACCCTCCAGCATTCCCTTTTGCTCACCCCTGCAAACCAGGGGTTATGAGGAGCAAAAGCAAATAAAGGGACTATGTAGAGCTCCAGGACCATCTAAATTCCAGGCTCTCCCCTTCCATGCTTTCACTGGGGCCCAGGAGCCGGTGGAAACCAGAAGGCAAGCACCTCCAATTTTGGTGGCTTGCTAAAGGAATAGGCAAGAGGCTTCCTGGATATTCTTTTTCATTTATGAGCCATGTTACTTGTAGTACGTAGTATACACTGAGGCAATTTCAGGAAAACTTAAAAGATTTATCACAATTTCAAATAAAAACATTTGTTAACATTTTAAATATGTATGTACAGAAATTTCTTAACTTACAATGGGGTTATATCCCAATAAATCCATCATAAGTGGAAATTACCATAAATAAAAAATATAATCCACTGAACACATGTATTGTAGTAGATATAAGATTTTTATTTAATGGTATCACTTTTGAACCACTTGACAGTTGAACAATCATATGTTAAACCATTGTAAATCTGGAACCATCTACATCACCCTAGTGGCTGAGGTAGTGTTTTTGTGCTATTTTACCAATGTCTGTATGATACTGGACTCAAGGGAACTTATGTCCAAGTGGTGATAGAAATTAAAATGTGGAAAAGAGCATGAACTTACAGGCTAAAGCCTTTAATTAAAAAGTAAGAGGAAATGGGGAAGAGGTGTTAGCCTGAGAACAGAAGAGAACCCTGCTGAGCAGGAAAAATCAGACTGGCCTGTCAACAGAAGAAGGAGCCAGTTTTTTTCAGGTTGCCGGGATGGACTAGGGTCTGGTTGTCAGTCTCAGCACTACTCAGTTCTTTGAGGTGGCCCTGAAAAAGTTCTTTTTGCTTGAGGGGCAATTGGTTCCCAGGAGCTGATTGCTCCCCCTCGGGAAAGCCTCAGTTCCTGTACCGGGGTAACTGCTCCCACTTTCATGGCGTGATCTGTCTGAGGAGGCAGTACTAGAATGCAAGGTGCCTGCAGCTTCAGGTATTGCCTGCAGACTTCCGGGAGCTGCACCAGGACGCCTGAAACAGGCCCTTGTAAAAGCTGGCAGTCAACACCCCTGTGAATCCCCCAGTTACTCTTATCTCGTTCAGACTTTAAGTAGAATGAGCTAGGTTAGATAAACTTGAAGCTAATAAACTGATTTTTAGGCAGATAAGCCTCAGATGATTAACATACTGTCATACTTTTCTTGTTGCTGAGATAAAACACTTGACATCCAAGTTAAAGGAGAAAAGGTTTACTTCAGCTCACAGTTTGTGGAGGTTTCAGTGCGTAGTTGGCTGGCTCCAAGGCAGGGTGGTATGGCAGAGGGGCACCACAGAGCAGGCAGCAGGCAGCAGGCAGCAACAACAGCAACTGACCCTGCCCTTATATTTCACCTAGCTACCTGTGCTTTGGAGAGTGCCACCCATACCAGGGAGTGAGACACCCTTAACCCCAGCATCACACATCCTAGATCCAGCCACCTCCCAAAAACCCCACCTATGACCGCATGAAGATTTGGGGGGACACCTAGATACAAACCATAACATGTGCCTACACACAGAGCCAAGCCAGGATCTGACCCAAAGTTTAAGGTAATAAAGGAGACAGACATGAAATGAAGGTTAAAATGCCAGGCTTCATCTTGCTCTTAGGATAGTCGTAGGCCAAAGTAAAGGCCCAAGTGAAGACTTGATGCTTTTATTTTTTTCAAAAGCAGTTTTTAAATCCCTGGTCATCTCATATGCATGTGGATAGAAAACAAATGGATTAATGCACAAATGAGTTTCCCCACTTCCCCATTGATAATAATTAGAGTGGCTTACGGCAAACGCACAGAGCACTGCAAATGGCACATATTTGGAGACTTTGTCAAATGTATTTGGAAACTCTGAGAAGAGTGTCCTCAGGATAGTTCCTGGCATCCCAGCTGTGAGGTTCATGGGCTTTTGCTCAAAATCGGAGTGATTGACTGACTGCTCTAGCCTGAGAGACGGTGGTGAGCAGACAGGTGTCTATTCTGTTCTCAGAGTGTTTAGACCCCTGGGAATAATTTCTCCATGTTATGTCGCCACATCTGGGCATGAGTTTTCAATATGCCCAACCATACACTCTATTTTTCCAGCTGTGAAGGAAATCCCCACGGCGAGGGGAGGGGAGCGTCCTCAGGGATGGATCAGTTCACAGCACAGCGCACCTATCTTAAGAGCTCTGGATGTCGAGTCTCATTGCTAAGGATTTTTATAGCTTGGGACTGAAGTGATTGACTCAGGTGTTTTGCGATACTGGACATTTCTCTGTCAGATGCCCCTTGAACAAACTTCCGAAATCACCCACATGGTCTCTACTGAGATTATCATCTTCACTTCAAAACTTCACAGGAGGCCTCTGGACAGCCACCTGGGCAGCCGTCTGAACTCATCTCAGAGTTAGACTTGCTGCTTGCCACAACACGCCGAAGAGAAGTATCTACGTTTGAACCTCACACTGCTCTCTTCATTTTCTTGACCGCCTAACCAGAGTGGCAGCGCGCTACCGACCAGTCCGGCGAGGCTGACCCGGCGAGGCTCAAGCACAGATGTGACCTCTTTGCCTTGCCTGGCAGCACCCCCTTGTGCCGGGTATGGACACACATCCCGTCAGCATCTATCCAGGTTGGATCCCAAATCTCATTTTTTCTTAATTTTGAGATGGATCTTGCTATGCTATCCAGTCTGGTCCCAAACTCATGGGCTCAAGCAATCCGCCTGCCTCCGCCTCTTAAGTAGCTGAAACTACCGACACACACCACTGCACCTGGATTTCTCCCTGGTTATCTAATCAATACACGCAAATCGTTTTCCCATAGCGTGGAATTGGCAGTCTTATTGGCAAGTCAGTAAGGCCAAAGGCGTGGGTACTTCTCCCTCCTCCAAGTACCGTGGCAGACACCGTGACACAGCTTCCCATCGTTTCCTGCTGGCATTTCTCCAAGTGTCATTTCAGGCTAAGGGGCCGGATGTTTTCTCCATCTCTCCCCATGTGGCACCAGTCTTGGGAGACATCTGTCCCGCGTGGCACAGCTACAATAGGAAAGTGGCTCAGCCATCTGCATCGGGCTTTATATAGACACATCTCAGGGTCTGCTGCTCCACGCCGCCCAGCCACACGTGACTCACACTCATGCCCAAAGCTCATTCACACTTTGGATGTGGGTATTTTTAATACATATAAAGTGAAATATCTGCTCATACCCACAATGGTAATGGCTTTCCCACATTTGAAGACGTTGAACTTTAGGTGATGCCCATAGAGACATTTTATAAAGGAATTTCGTAAATAAACCTTTCAGGGTTTTTTTTCTCCAGGCCCAACATTTGCAGACTTGAGATTGGTTTCATAAGATTCTTGTCAGCAAAGCAAACTGCTTTGAGGGTAAGGAGTGGGAGTTTAAGTGATGTCTGCAGTTTGGGCAACTGAATTGCTTAGTGCAAGATGCTACTTTGTGTTTGTTCTAGAAAAACTCAATTGCTCCGTAGTGTACTGTCCTGTCTCCATGTGACACGTACTGTCCAGGGCATCACAGGAGCCAAGGGAAACAGCAGAGGGTGCAGCAGAATGACCACTCCTTGAGGGGCGCTTCTGCAGATGAACCTTCCAGAACAACTCCATGGGACAGGTGGACTTCATCTGCCCAGCTCCCCCCCTCCCCCCGTAAGCCAGTGGCCGCTCCCCAGCCAGGCGTCTCTCACCTCTGGGTTCAAGTCTCTACGTCTCATGTCTGTCCCCTGACAAACACAATTTATGCCCTCCCTGAAGGGAGTGTTCTGAGAATTAAACAGGACAGTTAATTGAAAGCCATAAGAATTGCTATGGCTTTAAATTAAAGGCTTGCTACAGGAAAATTTGAGGGCCGGGACTCAGCGGTAGACTGCTTGCCTAGTATTCACAAGACGCAGGGTAGGCTTCCCAGCGCTGGGGAGAAAGAGGGAAATAAAAGATGGCAGGGCTTCCGAGGGCTTAGTGACTGGCTAGAGAATTCCTACTCATCTCGGAAGCGATGAAACATTTACAATCCGCCCCAAAGAAACATCAGAGACATCCAAGTGTGGTGACAGACTTGGGGCCCAGTCCAATCGTAACAGGGATTGAAAACTGTTCCTGCAATAATAATAACAATAAGCAAAAATCAAACAACGCTGGATGGAAAAGACCAGCTCTGCAGTGGCCAAACACAATAGTTCATAATGGCTTCATCAGGAAAATACCTATTTCAACAACGTCCAAGAATTTAGAAAATGCTGGAAACCATCTATTCTACCTTGGTTCTGTCCCCCAACTTTTTTTATTTTGTTTTTTTCCCAAGGGAGGATATTCCATGAGTCCAAGACCAGTAACAAAAGTTCACCCCTCCATCTGTTGTCTCATGGGACCGGGCTGTTCTTTTAAATCTGGGAAGCAAGACATTCAAAGATCCAAGAGCTGGTTCTCAACTTCCCCCCACGAGGAACCCGTGTGTTTTGCATGGCACAGATTTCCCTACAGAGTGGCAACCCCGCTGCCTTTCAGCCAAAATACTCACACTGAAGGAAAAAAAATATCCCAAACCATGCTGAAAACGGATCCAAAACTAACACAGCCAAATTAAACCCTGAAAGCCAAGACACTCAAAAATAGGCTTTCTCATATTGCTTGTTACCTCTGCACACGGCATACAACTGAATGCCTTAATTCTCTGGTGAGTCTGTTACGGAGACAACCTTTCATTGAGCAAATATTTCTGGAGATTTGGGATAGGGCTTTGGACATGAACACGCAAGCACCGTGTGAGGTCCCGGACCTTACAATTTAGTCGAAAGTATGTGAGCCTTAACTAATACGATAGCGAAAAGGCTGCCTGGCTCTGGATTAATGAGTGATAAGGGTACCTAAGGGCTCTTGAGGCAAATTTTGAAAGGCTGGAAAGGGGCTGGAGAAAATGGGGCCACGGGGTGACATGGAAGGAAAAACCTAAATCACTCCCCAGCTTCGCTTGCATTTAGTCATTTGCTTAGTTGACTTTGAGTATCAGTAATTTTGGAGGTCACATGGCTGAACTAGTCCTCCACAGCTTGGCTACAGATAACGCCTCTGATGTGCGGATTATGACAATGGTGGTCTTGGTTCCTTTTCAGGGACTGGAAGGCAGCTTTTATTGAAATTGTTGATTCTTTTTTTTTTTTAATCAGTGATTCCTTCTTGGGCCTGTACATGTCCAAGGGGTGACATGGAAGAGGACCCAGAGCTCCACCCCCAGATCATGCTAACTCCACTGTTTCCTGAACGGAGTTAGTTTTCATCTACGAAGACCCCAACGTCTGGCTTTGCCTACAGGGATCACCGGTCTCTCCAGCTCCCATTGCATTGCCCCTCCCTGTGACGCATAACAGATTTGTTACCTCGTGACTGTCCCTACACCCTATGCTTGGGAGGGCAGAGTTGGGACTTGGCCTCCTGTCTCCTCATGAATGAGCTTGTTTTCCTAAGTCACTTCAATGGTGGCATACTGATGGCAGGCAAAACAGGCCTGGTGGAGTGACTGCAGGCCAGAGGTGGCAAACCTACGGCATGCGTGCCGCAGCTGGCCGTTTGTTATCCTTGAAAGCTCTAAATGGTTTGCCACCCCTTGCCATAGGGGATCCATGAGTAAAGGCAGAGAGGAAAGAGGCATGCCAAGGTCTCTAATGACAGCAAGTGCTTCCAGAGTGGCCACAGTCCATTTGGTTGTGCTAACCCCTCCCCAAATATTGTTTCACTTAGTCCTCGCATGAGTTCCGCAAATCCGGCATTGGTTAGCACCTTACTTTACAGAGGTGATGTCTGACTTTGGAGAGCCTGAGCAACTTGTCCAAGGTCAGGGTGTTAGTTACAGTCAAGGATTTGGACTCTGGAGGAAGGTCAGGTCAGACAGCGGATCCTTACTGCTGGGCCTATGTGGGGTCTCCCAAGGGGTGCAAAGGGCACAGAGAGAAAGGGGACTCGGCTCAGACACACAGGCTGGCTGGAAAGAAAGCCAGGAGGCAGTGCAAGAGGAGAGCCCAGAAGGACCGCAGCCCAGCAGGCAGGGCCGGGCCCAGCAGGAAAGAGCTTGTCCCAGCCAGCGGTTCTCAGAACCAGCTGTGTCAACATCCCCTGGGAACTAGGAATTCAGATTCTCAGGCTGCGCCCCAGATCTACCAAGTCAGATGCTTTGGGGGTGCAGGCCAGCAACCCGGGGGCAAATACGGAAAGACAAAAAGAGGTGGTGTAATCAGGTGGGGCACGGACCAGCAGCCTTTTCCAGTCAATGATTTGATCAGGACGATTGAAAGTTTACTGTTTATTTTAGGGCAGGAATGAAAAGAAGAAAAGAGAAAGGAGTGCAAAATACGTGCTCCTGGAGACAAGGATGCTTTGAAGACAAAGTCAGTGGCTGCTGCCTTTCCAGCCTCCTTCGATAGTTGATCCAGGCGTCAGAAAATTGATATCCGGTGCTAGGCTGGGTCTATTCTCAGGTCAGGGCCTGGAGTCCAGTGCTAGGTTCGGTGCTTCCCTGGGTCAGAAGGTGGGTGCTAGGTGCAGGGTTCGGCTTGATCTCACGTCCAGGTCGGTAACCGCTGCACTCTCATCAGTTGGCAGGTGGTGCCCAGTCCTCCAGCCCCGCTGCCATGCCCTATTTGGAGAGAACGGATTGAGGCTGACACCGAGCAGAAACCCAAATCAGCCTTCCAGCTTCACTGGCTGTATTTGACTTAGTTGACTTTAAAAGTTAGTAACTTCGGATTCGTGCGTATTAGTTATACGGATGAGGATTTCCATTCTGGCATATTAACATATGGATCCCCCCTGCTTCCCTTGATCACTTTTCCTTTCCCTTTTCTCTAATATTCTTTCTTCTATTTTCAAAATCTCTCTCTCTCTCTCTCTCTCTCTCTCACTCTCGCTCTCTTTCTCTTTCTCCCTTCCTTCCTAGTCTTCATATGAAAAAACACACAACATTTGACTTTTGAGTCTGGGTTATTTCACTAGTTCACTTAACCTTACTTTTACTTAACAGTCTCTAGTACTGCTCATTTTCCTGCAAATGCAATGACTTTTGTTCTTTTTATGGCTGAATAGTACTCCGCTGTGTATATCTGTCACGCTTTCTTTATCCATTCATCTGCTGATGGGTAGGCCTAGGTAGACCGTTTCCACAGCTTGGCTATTGTGAGTTGCTCAGCAATAAACACGGGCACGCAGGTAACTACAGTGTGCTGACTTTCATTCTTCAGGACTATATGAGGAGTGGTAAAGCTGGACCAAATGGAGCCCCCATACTGATTTCTAAAATGGTTATACTAATTTATAGTCCCACCAACAAGTGTAGAAGAGCTGCTTTTTCCGTCTCCTCGCCAACATTTGCAATCTGTTTTAAGACTCATGATGCTGGTGTTGCCAAAGCCTAAGAGCTACCTAGCAATGGCTGTGGAAATAAAACAGGGCCAAGTGGGCTACTACCAAAAGGGCGTTAATGGAGTTCTACCTGTTCTCTCGTCCAGCAGATGCAGTGTTTCTCTTTTAATATTTAGATCTTTGATTCACTTTTATTTTAGTTTAGTGCATGACGATAGATGTGGGTCTAGTTTTAGTCTTTGACATTACGGAAAGCCAGTTTTGCCAGTTTTTCCATTTATTAAGGAGGCTAGCTTTCTTCCAGTGAACACGTTGGGTCCCTTTGTCAAAGAGCAGGTGGCTGTGTGTGTTTGGAGTTGTTTCTGGATCTTCTAATCTGTTCTATTGGTCCTCCAATCTGGTTTCTGGCCAGTACCATGCTATTTTTAATCACAGTAGCTCTGTAGTATAATTTCAAGTCAGGGACTGTGATGCCCCCTGCCTTGCCTTTGTTGCTCAGAATTATGTTTGCTATTCTAGGTCTCTTCAAGTTCCAAATGAATTTTAGGAATGTTTTCTCTAGTTCTGTGATGCTAATGCTATTTTGATTGGGATTGCATTAAATCTGATCACACAGGAATCATCACAAAGAATCAATAACTGGAATCTCATTTTATTAAAAAGATTTTGCACAGCAAAAGAAATCACCAACAAAGTGAAAAGATAACCCACAGAGTGGGAAAAATTTTGCCAGCTATTCCTCATGCAAAGGACTAATATCCAGAACATGTAAAGAACTGAAAAAAATCATACCCCCCCAATTCAAAGACTCAACCCAAAAATGGGCATCTGAGATGAATAGACATTTCTCAGAAGTACAAATGGCTAATAAATACATGAAAAAATATTCAACATCAGTGGTCATTCAAGAAATGCAAATTAAAACACTGAGATTCCTTCTCACTCCACAAAGCATGGCTATTATTAAGAAAACAACCAATAACAAATACTGGAGGGGCTGTGGGGAAAAGGAACCCTCCTCCACTGTTGGTGGGAGAGTAGACTGGTGCAACCAGTGTGACAATTCCTCAAAAAACTAGGATTAGAGGTCCCATTTGACCCAACTATTCCTCTTTTTAATTCTTTCCCAAAGAATTAAAAGCATCAGATCACAGTGATATATGCACACTCATAATTATAACAGTGCAATTTGTAATAGCTAAATCTTGGAAGCAATCCAAATATCCATCAACTGGTAAACAGATAAGAAAAAAAAATGTGGCTTTTTATATAATGGAGTATTACTTAGCCATAACACAGGACAAAATTGAGATTATTTATAGCCAAGTGGATGGCCTTGAGACCGTAATTGTAAGTGAAATAAATTGTGCACACGTGTACATACTGCACCATGTCTCTGGTGTGAGAAACTGAAAATACAGTGAAAAACCAGAATGTACAATAGAGCCTGTGAAATAGGAAGAAACTGTCTAATAAGAAAAGGGAACTAGCAAGGGGGAGGGGAAAGGAGAAATGAGAAAAGGATAAAATGGAAGCAGAGCTTTATCAGTGGAGAAGGGAAGGGAATTTGAAGCAACTGGACAAGAACGAAGGGGGGAAAAAGAGGCATCAAGATCTTCCCTGTACAGGTACAAATTCCCTAGAGGGAATGTGATCATTACATATGTCTCAACTGTACCAATACACTTCATTAGATTTTAAAAGGAGTTCCTGGAAAACCCAATCAGTGGTTGATGTTGTGGCTCGGTCCTGGGCCTCAGTCATCCCTTGGCCACTGGTTGGCTACGTGGGAATAGAAGAAAGGGGTGAGCTGGGTCTGGGATAATGAGGGTCACAGTGGCCCGGTTCTCACATGTGACCCCTGGACTCGAGTCCTGGCTCTGCCACTTCTCAGCTGTTTAACTTCACCTCTTTGAGGCTCGGTTTCCTCATCTGTAAAATGGAAATAACAGCAACAGCAGTCTCACAACAGAGTGATAGAAGTAGGACGGGAGTTCAGAAACAGACGCCCTAAACTACAAGAAGCTGTGGGAATATAGGCTGTTAGGATGGACAGGGAAAGAGCTATGATCACGAATTGGTTTACACAGTATATAAAGTATGCGTGCATATAAAGTAATGGTAGAGCAGCTGTGAATGCTACTGCGGGCGGTTAAAGCTATGAGAATTTAACTCCGAGGACAGGGATGGAAATATAGATCTGGTAATCACTGGCAAAGAGATGGGCAAGAATTGGGTGGCTTTCGTGAGGGAAAAAAAAAGGCTAAAAAGAGAGTCTGCCTTTTTATAAAATACCACAATCCACAAAATTCAAAATTATGAGTCAGCAAGGCACATGACATTCCCAAAATTGCTTTTGGCATAGTCCAGGGGCCCTGGAGATGAAAGCTGGGGAGAGAATGATTAACACATGAGCTATGAGGGTGAGCAGTGCGGCTAAGACCCTGGAGAGAGCAAATTTAAAAATAAACGGAGATGCAGCCAGGTGTGGTCGCACATCCTGGTAATTCCTGCATTCTGATAGGCTGAGACAGGAGGATCCCAAATTCCAGCCCAACATAGGCAATTTAATAATTTAGTGTACCCTGTCTCAAGATTAAAAAGGGGAGGCTGGGCGTGGTGGTGCACAGCTGTAATCCCAACACTTGAGAGGCTGAGGCAGGAGGATCTGAAAATTCGAGGCCAGCCTGGGCTACAGAGTTCAAGGCCAGCCTGAACTCTGAACTGCACAGTGAAACCCTGCCTCAAAAAAAAAAAGATTAAAAAGGGAGCTAGTTATGTAGCTCAGTGTGAAGGCCTTATATTGAATCCTCAGTGCAAAAAATTTAAAAAAACAAAGAAATAGAAAACACAATTAAGGAACATAGACTGGCCAGCATACTATACAGAATATGAATTCAACTGTGCAGCAAATGAAATATTTTTCACGTATATTTTGTCTTTGTGTCATGTGTACTCTCCTGACTTGGAGAAAAGTTATTATTAATGCTTTCCTCAATAGAAAAGAATAATTGAAAGATGATTTTCAGACACTGAAATTCGTCCTTTAGAGTATGTTGTGAGTGGTTTTTAGCAAACTCATACAGCTGGGCAACCCTCAGCCCCAATTCCTCAACATCCTCATCTCCCCAGTGAGAAATTCCAAGCCAGCAGCAATCACTCCACTGCTTCTGCCCTTGGGCCTGAGAAATATCAATCTACATTCCGTCTTGATGGAGTTGCCTCTTCTGAACCTTATGTAAATGTGATCATACAGTCATTTTCGGATTTCTCATTGCTAACATTTATAAATGTCATTGAGTTCTGTGTGTCCATCTTGTGCCCTGAAAACTTGCTCTATTTGTGCACAAGTTCTAATAGGGTTTTTGGTCTGTTGTAGTCCTTGTTTTCTGTACACTAAACCACACCAGGTAATTTTTATTATCACATTTTTGCAATAGGTAATAATCATGCTCATCTTGGGAACTGGTGCATATACAAACCACATCCTGATCATTTTTACGCCTCTTCCCTTCCCTCCTTGGACAGATTTCCCTTTCCCACCTCCGGAGTGGACCTCCCTATTTCCTATTGTTTCTTTTTTGTTTTGCTCTTTGTGCTTATTTAATAAAATTTTCTCCGTAGCTTTTAGAACTTGTATGTGTAGTATTTCCCAGAAAATAAATTTCTAGTTTCTGAGAGATAATTGAATACTAAATGATGAAAGAATATTTGAGAGAAAGGTCCCAGAGACCCGGCCATGACCATGGCGGAACCCAGGAGCCTGCACAAAGAAGCAATTCGCCCGCCCTCTTGGTGAGCGCCTTCCTCTGACGTGAGCCAGGAGGAGACTCTGTAGTGTCTCTTGAACCTACTGGTGCGAGGGCTTGGAATCAAATATCCCAACACCCCACCCCACTCCACCCCTGTTAGCTACTGGGGACAGAGTTCTGAGCATCTCTTGGCAGGGTGACTGTATGTAACATAGCAAATATAGGGGTTCTCCTCTATCTTCTCTTTGAAAGCAAGTGTTGTTTTCAGTTTTGTTTCATTATGATTATTTGTTTTGCTCTATTCAATATTCTTTTTCAATTGATTTTATAATGTTCTGTCTTTGGTTTGATTTTGCTATACTTAATTAACTAGACAACTATTGTGAAGATAAGGAGATATACTATGGTACCTGTTACTGTTATCCCAGTAACCTGCTGTGAAGCTCTGTACCAAATTCACTGCACTATCTCAATTGGCTTTGTTCTGTCTTGTTCTGTTGTATTTCTACTACCTTCAAAAAAACTCAGAATTATATAAAGTGATTAAAAAGGAAATAACAAAACAGATCAGTAAGGTACTGAGCAAGCTGAAACATGGTATAACTAAACAGATAATGGACTTAAAAAGCAAAAGGAGGAAAAGAAAGTGCTCTAAAGGAAATAACTGCATGTATGTTTAAGTGCGTAGGACTGATAACCGTATCACTAAATTTTTGTTTACTGTTTGTAGCTTCACTGTTTGTCCAATTTGCATGCTTTAATTTTGTAACATGAACACTATTTCTAAGAGGACACTATGTAATTTATCAACTAGTGATTTCTTTTTTTTTTGAAATTCTGTATTATTTCCACCCTTTTTTCTTTTTTGCTTTTTTTTTCTCTTTAAATAAAATTTTAAAAAACAGAAAGAATATTATTTCCCTCTCACACTAACGGCAAGGATCTAACATTCAAAAGTGATCTCTGGTGCGAATCTTGGCACACAAGGGTTAGCAGCGAAAGCAACTGTAGGAGTTAGAACGGGTTTATTTTTATCACATATAGAATTTAAATGAGTAAATTATTCACCTATTGTTTATGTTCAGGAAATAAATAGAGCATTTTTCTTTTAATTCATGTATAAAAACTATACACAATTTTTTATTTTAAAAATAAAAGGATAAAAATGACACAGAATTTCAAAAAAATAGTAGGAATTTAACACTAGTCCATATACTGTATATTGTTACCTTCAAAGTAGTCACTCAGATTACAAGATGTAGGTATGAAAAAAATGAGCGAACAATGAAAACACAAACTGTTCTTTTTGATGAATTTACAGAGATTAGCAGTGTAGTTCTCTATCTTGAATATATATACATATACACACATATGTATAATTTTTGTAAAAAATCACATCACCTGCCAACACAGATAGTTTTACCTCTTCCTTACCAATCTGGGTATTTTGTATTTATTCTTCTTGACTAATCGTCCTGGTGTTACTTTAGTTTTTAATCTTAACTCCCATCCTGCCAAGCTTTGGCCTTGTAATTATCCGCAGTTTGGGCTCTGCCCTGCGTTTCCCGGGCTTGGGTCTATTCCAGGCTCTCAGACAACACGCAGTCAGGGGTGGGGGTCTGGCCCTCGAGGCCGTCCTCATGCTTTTCTCATCTAATCTGCAGCCAGTGCGCCCTGCGGTCCCAGCTGTGTCTTCCTGACCCTGAGCTCGGCCTCCCCAGCCTCCTGTTCTCTGCTGGTTGCCACAGCCACCACTGATACCTGCCTTCCCTGCAGCAGCTCCCCATCGTCACTTGGACCAACCCAAAGCTTTTGTCATTTGACCCTGAACCTTGGAGTCTGACCTGGCTCAAGGGCAGGTTATGGAGCTGCAGTAATTTGTTTCTAGAATGTTCCCCAGAAACCACACGTTAAAGGATGGGTCCCCAGCTCACGGTGCCCCGGGAGGTGGTAGAGCCTTTAGGATGTTCGCCTAACGCTGTGGTGTGAGCCTACGGCGTGCGTGTTATTTGTTTTCCTTTTCAGGTAAAGGGTATTAATGTACGAGTTGTTTTTTCTAAACTAATACGTCAGCCTTCAGGTTTAATTCACAGTATTGGGACTCTGTGATAAATAAGTGGGTTTGGGTTGCACTTTCGGCACTTGTCTCTAAACGGTTTGCCATTGCTGGCCTGGTAGAACCTAATTTCAGGTCACTGGAGGCATCATTTGAGGGTCTGTGAGACCTTAGTCTCTTCCTCTTTTCCTGTTGTCTTGGCCACGAGCTGAGTAGCTCGCTCCACCCCTCACTCCTACCATGATGTGGTGCTTCACCATGGGCTTGAAAGCAACAGAACCCACTGACCAGGGACTGAAGCCACTATGAGTCAAAATAAATCTTTCCTTTTTAGAAGATGATTGTCTCAGGTATTTTGTTACAGTAATGGAAAGCTGACTAAGACGGGAGCTCTATTTAAATGTATATTCTAGCATCTCATACTCTATGTTCCTCTAGAACCCTCCTAGTTTCTCACCTAAGGAATTTTTATGTGGTTGAGCCATTCTCATTGGTTCTATAATTATTTTTCTAAATCACCGTTTCTCAGGTGGGGTAATTTTGCAACCTTCCCTCAGGGGCTATCTGGAAATAATTTTGGTTGTTAGAGGTTATGGAACCTATTGGTTATGTAGTGAGCAGAGGCTAGAGGTTCTGCTCAACTGCCTATGGGTCACAGGACAGCACCTTCAACAAAAATATTTGTTGAAAAGAATATTTGGTCCAATACTTCATGGGAGCATAGATGGGGAAATCCTGTTATGGATGTCTTGTTTCAGCTTTAAATCATCATGGATCCCGTTTTTGGAATTACAATAATTTTAGTCAAGAGGTTCTGTTATCCTGTGGCCATCTCTGAAGCTTGGAGGCTGAAGGTATATTTGATCAGGAAGGGCAGGGAGCAGGAGGCAATATCAGAAAACATTGGTCACATGCCATAGAGCAGCGAAAATGAATGGGCCACAGATGATGCACAAAACGTGACAACACAAAAATGTAGAATAAAAGGGTGCATTGGTACGAGTTCATATATACAAGTTTCAAAAGCAGGCAAAGTCACTTATTAAGATATTAATAGCTGGGTGCTAATACCACAAAGAAAAGCAAGGTCCTAGTTATCATAAAATCATGTTTACCTCACAGGAAAAGGGATACTGAGAAACAGTGATATTCTCTTTCTGAAACTTGGTATTTTCCTTTAAACTGTACATTTTGGTTTTGTAAACTTCTATGCATGTTTTTCGGTCAAAGTGTTAAAGAAAAAAATGCAGAACATTAATTAATATTCCATAATCATTTTCCTGGAAGAGAAAAATAGGCACGTGAAAAAAAACCAGGTGAATTTCAAGTCAGGTCTGGGATTCATAGCAATGTACCAACTTTAATCTCACAGTTCTGACACCCACCAGAACTAAGGTGATGTAAGACAACAGGAGAAACCAAATGAGGAGTATACAGACGAGCTTCTCTAAACTATCTTCACAACTTTTCTGCAAATCTGAAAATAGTTCAAAATAGTTTATTTCAAACAAATCTTATCCCAACACATGCATAACTGTTTTCCTCTAATCTTTGATTTTTTTTCAGTTTCTGCTCTATTTTCTTTTTATGCTATGAGTAATGATGATGAAACTAATAACAGCCAGTACTTGCAAAGCAAGTCTGAGCTGCACTTACATCATCTATGGGGGATTTGAAAATTATAGAAAAGTAAGAAGACACAGATGAGGCAGCCACTGTTTCATTCTGCCACTCCTCCTTCCTATGTTGTTTTCATGTCTGTACACTTCAACCTGGTATTTTCAACCTGTAGGCTGAATTTTTACTCTAAACATCATGTCATAAATATTTCATATATCACTGAAAATCTGAAAACAGCATTTAATGGCTACATGATGTTCTGCATATTAATACACTGTGATTTATTTAGGCCTTTAGGATACTTCCAGTTTCTCTGTAAGTATATACAAAGTTCCCACAAACATCTTTATTTTTAGTCAATGATCACTTTTGACTTATTTTCTCCATTGCTTCTTTTTGTGCCACCTATTTCTCTTTGTTTTCTCATCACTTATTATGACAGATGGTTCTATTAAATAACAAGGTATCATTTTAGCATAAACATTAGCTGTCAGACAGTAGCCCTGAAGCAAGGCCAGCAGATTGCTATAGCTGCTGGTTACAAACAGGAGCCTAAAGAGAATTATTTCTGTGGTCTATTGGCCATTTCAGAACTTTGGAAATGGAATGGTCAATTCATCAGAAAGAAATAACAGGTGAGTGTGGCAGACTTTTGGCAGCCTAAAGGAGAGAGACCCTGGCACCTCAGGACCTGCACCATGCGGTTGACTTGGGGTGCCGGGAGAACAAGGAGCTCCTCCCCTCTCTGGGGGGCGGCTGTGAGTGTGGCAGACTTTTGGCGGCCTAAAGGAAAGAGACCCTAGCACCTCAGGACCTGCACCATGCGGTTGACTTGGGGTGCCAGGAGAACAAGGAGCTCCTCCCCTCTCTGGGGGGCGGCTGTGAGTGTGGCAGACTTTTGGCGGCCCGCAGGAGAGAGACCCTGGTGCCTCGGGACCTGAACCATGTGGTTGACTTGGGGTGCCAGGAGAACAAGGAACTCCTCCCCTCTCTGGGGGGTGGCTATGAGCCTGCCAGTGTGTGGGCTGAGAATCAAACATTTCATGTTGTCCTGTCCCCCGTCCCGTGTCCCCTCTTCCCCCTGCTTATCAAGTGGGAGCCAGTGAACTACGCATCTTGTGAAAAGATTGGCTATGTTATTTAGTATGAGCTCCCCGTATGCAAAGATATGGACAACCATTTGGAAGAAGACAAGAGACAATATGACAGATAGTGAAGATCTCTGGTTGTCTAGCTTTGAAATTTATGCTTTCTTATGTCCCATTCTGTTTTGTTGTGTTGTGTTTAATTTTACCCCCTTTTAAAATAAAAATTTTTAAAAATTAGCTGTCGAAGAGGGAATCGAGGTGAATCACAGTTGAGGGAACCATGGCAGAGTTCAAGGACAAGGAGAAAAGTGACATCACAAAGCTTCTCGGAAGGCAGTACCTTACTCTGTGCTCTGGACATATTCTTGATAGAGATTTCGGTCCCTCTTTGTAGATGACAAAGTTGAAGTGCAAACTCAGATCACTGGTTTCAGCAATGGGTGAGGAAATAGGGTTCATATGGTAGAAGAGAAATTTACAGACCAGACCCCTTAGCACATGTCTCTGAGTATCACACAGTATAGTATGTCGCTAAGATTGATGCATAGCATAGAGAAAGCAAAAATAAACAAATGCCTGTCCCTTGTCTAGGTCTGAACCCTCAATTTAAACATATTTTACTGCAACCACGTGCATTTAATTCACTCTGCTTAAGGTGAGGCCGGGGTAGGAGTGCAGTACACACAAGTCTCAGCCTTGCTGCTGAAAGGGTGGCCTGTGAGGTGGTGGCAGAAGCTCTGAGACTGCTGGACACACAGAGGCTCAGACGCCCTGGTGCAGGACCTGCATTTCAACCAGATTCCAAGGGATCCGTGTGCAAAGCGATGTTTGAGAAGCACTGCTCTAAGAGAATCTAATGGGAAAGGATTCTCCTTGGGTGGATACACACCCTGGGCACCACCTACAAGACACGGGACAGGTCCCCAGGCTCAACCATGTTCACAAAAGCGGCACGATGACTATTGACTGAGAGGAGAAGTTACCTACAGCTCTTTGAGAAATTTAGATATGGGATCAGAGAACTTCAGACCTGCCACCTTCCTGTGCCCTAGTCCTACTTCTAAATGTATCTAGCGCCTATGTATCCCAAATTGCCAAGGTGGGCTCGGTGGGAGGCAGCAGAAAGGGGGACCCTATACATAGAAAACAGCTACAATCCAGCTGCCACATAGGCAGAAAAGACAATGACTTCAAAGACAAAGTAGTGATGTCGATGGAAGAAAAAGCCGGGGGATCATACCAGAAGAGGCCTCTCGTCACACCTTGTGTAGGAACCTATTTTGTTTCAAGAACTGGCCAAGTCCTGGAGAAGATGCGGTCCAGCCTCCCTGTTTCACATGAAAAGAGGCGGAGCTTTACCGCAATCGCACAGTTACACCAGCAGGTGGCAGATTCGGGGGTGGCCCTGGTCTAGCCCCAGGGCTCCACACCCTCTTCCTGCTCCCTCCAGTGCACCCCTTTACCTGCTTCACCTCCTTGCCAGGCAAGAAATCACCTTTTCCAGACTTTCGGCATCGTCACACTCCTAGACATAACTAGGATTCCTGGAATAAATGCTCTCCCAAGCAGTATGAAGAGGGAATCAGCACACAGGATCTTCCTGCAAACCTGTGCAGAAGGGGACTGCGTGCAGCGCGCCTTCAGGAGCTCAGAGGCATGGAAAGACAGTTGCCTTTTTTTTGTCTGGCAGGACCTGAGATGTGGTTCTGAGTGTGAGGCTTTCTGAGCCCTGGCTGGCGGGAAGGCTGCCTCCAAAGGGCAGACCTGGGCCAGCTTCTTGAGTTCCCGCTCTCTTGGCTATGGTGAGGAACAGCTCCTAGAGTCTCTGTCCCTCCCACCCTTCCGATGATTTTGTAAGCATATAATTCACAAGCATGGAATCGCTTTCTGCTTAAAGTACCTGGGGCGCATCTATTTCCTGCTGCTAAACCTTGACTGATACATTGCACCCTCCTAAGTGTGAGACATAAATTTACAAAAATTCTGAACTCAGAAGGAGCACTCTGAAGAACCCAGAAAGTTTCCCCCACGCCCTCTCTCGCTGAATACTAATGCGGGTTATGTGAAACACAGATGTTTTTCACAATGTTCTCTTATTTTGCAATTTCAATTACATCATCACCCAAACTTCCGGAACCTGTAGGATAAGAGATATAAACACTGTTGTACCTCAAAAACTCTAGACAACAGGGTGAATGTCAGAGCTTCCAGTCAGCTTGAGATAGAAGTGCTTACTGAGAAAAACCCACAAGACTCCAAAGTAAGAGTTACTGGGGAAAGGAACAATTTCAATTTTTTCTTAATATTTTGATGCAACATGAATATTTTCTTACGTCACCACAGCATAATTTGCATTCATTCATTGGGCCCAGAAACTGGCCTGTATTAAAACTTACATGAAGGTTTAAAGTTATCAGTGTTAAAAGATTTATTTCAAAAGCTTCATGCATTTAACAACAATTACAGTAAAATAATAATGGCTACTATGTACTGAGATCTTTTTAAACCACAGTCACTGTGCCTGGTGTGTTACCTCCTGGGCATGAATGTAGCCAGTGTTCTCATGAAGTAGGTGCTGTATTATTTCTACTTTACAAACGATGAAACTGAGATTCAGGGAGATTGAGCACCTTGTCCAAAATCACACAGTTAATAAATGACAAAGCTGGCATTGGAATATAGACTTTTTTTTATTCCAAAACTCATAACCATTCCTCCTTCCTTTCTTCAATGAGCACCTCTACCTGAGAGAGAGGATTTTAGGGTTTTAGGTAGCTCTAAGAGCTTTAGAAAGTCTACTGCGAATTCTAGGGTAACAGGATGCTAAGGAGATGGCTTGCAAAGCTCATTTCTTTTCCATGGGAACATTTTGGTCATATAACACAGAGATCCCTTTCCCATCCTCGTCACAGTCTGGGAAGTTTAGGTTTGTAATCCCATGGAAACATTATTGGAATTCTAGCAAGTTAATCCCAATCTACTACTTCCAGGGCAACCCACAGCAAGAATAAAGACACTTAGACATACTTGTAATTATGGGAGGCTAAAGGGTCCTAAGTCCAGCCAGAATGAAGGTTCATCAGAACAAAGACCTCAACCGAGGGCGTAACTCGGGTTTTATTGATTCGTGAAGAAAGGGACTGACTAGGGGATGAGTGACTGTGAGAATGGTGAGAGACACATGGGTACCGTGAGCTGGGCTGGGCAGGAGGCCTGACAGCACCTCTGAAGCATGCAGAGAGAAGGATACACAGAAAGATCAATCTGCAGAACACAACTGAGGTAGCGTCTAATGTTTAGGGGATGGTGCTTCAGCTCTGATGTGCAAACTTCTGCCCTGGGAAGTTCCAGCCTCTAATCTCAAGGCTTGAACCCAGCTGACAGCCCTGGAACAGTGATCTGCATCCTGCCTGGCTCAACCATGTTTTGACGGGAATCAGGGGGCGGGGAAACAAAGAGTGCTGCCTGGCTTCCAAGATTATGCATCAGCACCTGAAGGGAAATGGCTTAGCCAGCTGTGTACATCTCAGTATACGGGGACAGGGCCAGGTTTAGCCAAAACGGAGATAATTGCTCTTTATTCAAAGAGAGTTGTCCAGGTGGCCCTCCACAATGTAAAATTTTAAAATATGTTCTAATACATGGAGCTGTAAGAAGGGATCAAGCCAGGCATAATAACACATGGATATAATCCCAGCATGCTGGGAGGCTGAGGCAGGAGGACCCCAAGTTTGAGCTCTGCTTGGGCAACTTCGCTACTTAGCAAGACCTCGCATCAAAATAAAAATAAAAAACTTAAAAAGGGCTGGTGATACAGCTCAGTGAGAAGGCCCTGGGCTCAATCCCCAGTACCCCAAACACACCCCAAAATGACCGTTAATAGGTCCTTATGACAAGGTCAACTGATAGATAGGACAGTTGCCTTTTGGTTTCTCCCTCTTGATTGAGGATTCTCTGCCCACATTTTGTAAAGTGCTTAAAATGTGCTGCTTGCTGAATCTTACTTCTATACTGCACAACACAGAGGCACATGCTACAAGTTTAGCAACCATCAGGAGAACTCTCTCTCTCCTCTTACCTCTCTGGAGGGCCGCCTGGACACTTTCCTTAAAAGAAGAGCAATTATCTCCATTTTGGCTAATCCTGGCCCTATGTCCACGCACTATCATATACAGAACTGGCTAAGACAATTCCTTATGCCTTCAACTGGCTTTAAGCAACGCACATTGGTCCAGCCGAGGTGCTGATGTGTAATCTTGGAAGCAAGATGACAGGGCAGTGTTATCCCATCCCAGTAGCTTTCAAAAAATGTGTGAGCTGGGCGGGAAGGAGAGCCGGGAGATGAGAGGCTGTGACTTCCCAGGACATAAAAGGTTACACATCAGAGCTGAAGCACCACCCCCAAAACATGAGACCCCACCTCAAAGTGTGTGATGCAGATTACTCTTTCTGCATATGCTGCTCTCTCTGTTTTGCAGAGGTGACTTCAGCCTCCTGCCTGCCCAGCTCACGCGCTCAGCTGCTTCCTACCCTTCTTACAGTCCCTCATCCCTGAGCCAGTCCCGCCCTCACAAATGAATAAACCCCAGGTTCAGCCCTGGGTCAAGGCCTTTGCTCCGGCTAACTACCACCCTGGCTGGACTTCGGACCCCCTTGGCTTCCCACAACTATAAATATGCTTTCGTGTCTTTATTCTTACCATGGGTTGTACTGGAAGTGGTAGATTGGAATTAACTCGCTAGAATTTCAATCACTTTTCCACGGGATTACAAATATAAACTTCTCGGACTGCGATGAGGTCTGGGAAGGGCTCACTATATCCCTCCTAAAAGTAGCCCCTGTGACAGTCACGACTGTATTGTTCCCCTCAGCCTTGCGCCAAGAAGGGCGTCACAGCCTCCTACATCTCTTCAAATGACTGCTCCTGCTTGCCTGACCTGTGTGCAGCCACAGCAAAGCCCGCCCTGTGCTCGGACATTGGAGTCCGGACCTTGGTACCCCGGGGGCTGTGTTTAACGTTGAGTGTTGCCCAAATACTCACGCTGGGTACCCACGTCAAGAGGGGTCAAAGTCCTAGGTTGTTCAAGGGTTGCATCACTGGCTTTTGGCAAGGATGGCAGACAGTAATGACTATTTCCTCAGGACCCTCGGAGCTGACAAAAATCTCCACACGCCTCACTGCCGCCAGGTGAACCTTGTGCTTCTAATCCAACGTGCCTCTCAGGCCTGGGAGACACGCTGACTCAGCTTTGCCCGCCTCTCAGACCTGACCTTCCTCCTGCAATCTTGTTCCTCCTGCTTGTTTTTAATAAATATTTAACTTCTTGATTAATTTCACTGATTTCAGAGGGTACTTTTTCACAGCTCAGATAATGCATTCTAAATGCTTTTGGAGCAGTTGGCTCACCCAAAACTGTAAACATTTCAGCTCACTTTTTGTCTCCTTCATTCTCCCCTCTATCATGTGGGAATGAAATGCAGTCTTTCTTCTTTCTGCCATCTGCATAACTGCCAGTGTTTACAGATGCCTGCCTGCCCCTCTCTCTCTCCCTCCTTCTCTCCATCTTTCTCTCTCCGTCTCTCTCTTTCTCTCCCTCTCACTGCCTTTGGGAAAGAACTGTTTGTTCAGGTTTCACCAAATTAGTATTTTCCTGGTTTCTTATCTCTCATTTCTCCAAGAGTGGCATAGAATTAACCCTTAGGTTTTGGTGTTTCCCAGCGGCCCACCTCTTCCTTAGCTGTCCACCTGCTTTCCATTTCCTCCCTCCCCATCTGTTTATTGCAGGGAGCGAACGTCTCACTCACATCTTTATTCCATTTGCCTTTTCAAAAGCTCTGTGGTACGTTGGTGGGAGAAAATGTTATCTCTGCCATAGATCCACGCTGTCTCCTTTGTCATTTTGCCTGAGCCCCTTGGGTCACATTGCCCACCCTCTTTTCTTGGGTATTGGACTTCCTGGCGCCATGTAATCCTGTAATGGAGCCACACTTAAAAGCCAGACAGACTCCTCAGGGTACTACAGCTGCACAATAGTCCCATCACCAACACTTGTCAATGTGCCTCTGAGACAGCAAAGCTACCTGGAGGATATTTGTAAAAGGAAGACAAGACCAAGATTATGTCCAGTGTTTCTCTCCCTACCACAGACAGGCTTCCTTATTTTGTTTTTGGGCATCTCAGTCCCTCTGATCACATTGCTTTTCCTGGTAATATAGCAAATACTTTAAATCTGCTATTGTGTGGTCTGTAACATGGTTTTCTGGTCCTTTATACACTCCATTTTCAAACTCATATAAAAAAAAACTGTTGTATCTTTTGCTTTTTGCATTTAGATCTTGAACTTCAAGATGATCCCAGTGTTTCTCTGTGCTTCAATTTTGTAAAATATATTCTTAGACAGCTCCGCTCAGCAATGCCTGGCCTTCATGTCGTCATGCTCATAAACAGCTTCTTTGATGTGATTTTTAAGAGATCTAATTTCCTTTTTTGGGAATTGTCATGAATTAAATTGAAAAAAGGCATTTTATGGGGAAAAGAAAATGGTGGATTTGAACAGGATTTAGGGAGACTATGAATTCTAAATATACACAAGGGTTCTTTTCTATTTTGTATTGTTTTCTGCTTCTTGGGTTTTGTTTGTTGTTCAATCTCTTTATTAAAAAACCAAAATTAGTTTCAAACCTCTCATCATGGTGGTGACGGGTGTTCCTGCCACATAGGGAAGGGTAGAATCACTCCTCGGAGCCCGCACTGGTGTGTAATTTGGGTTTTATCTCTGAGATGACTGAGCACTGGACGTGCTTGGTGTTTAGACTAGGCAGACTCTTGAGGCCCTCGCTGGCCCTGTGTTTTTTATAAGCCCATGATAAAATGATAGAATGACTGCCTCCCATCTGCTTTAAAATAGAAGTCAAAAGCTGGGTGTGGTAGTTCATGCCTATAATCCCAGCATTTGGGAGGCCGAGGCAGGAGGATCGTTGCAAGTCTGAGACCAGCCTGGGCTACAAAGTGAGTTCAAAGCCAGCCTGAGCCACATAGCAAGACTCTGTCTCAAAAAGACAAAAAAAAAAAAAAGATAAAACTCAGCAAACAATTGGAAGTTTCTCTGGAAGCTTACAATTTGACTTTATTTCATGAGCTATGAAAATACTCCTTTGCTATCAGCGTATTTTCACAGTGCAGAGATTATAACGTTTCACATGTAATCAGATTCCATCACTCCTTATTTATAATGCTCTAATGCTTTCTTCTTGCAAGCAGAATAAAACCCAGACCCCCGGTTTGAGCCCTAGAACTCCACAGCATGGGGCCGACTATCAAGTGTGCCCACTCTCACCATCACCACCATGAGTTCCTTCGTGTTCCACCAATGGCTGCTTTCACAGCACGGTGGCAACGTTGAACAGCTGTGACAGAAATAGCACAGCACGAAAATATTTGCTTTCTGATCCTTTTCAGAAAAAGCGGGCCCACCTGTGCCCTACACAACGAACACTTATCACCCTCACCTCTGGCAGTTGAGCGCCAACACCTACCTGGTCGCCATGGTTGCAAGACCTGTCACCCCATTGCTCTGAATGAGCCAGCTGCTGAGATGGCCTCTCCTGCCCTCAGCCCTTCCCACAGAGGCAGATGCCACAGAGCTTCTAAGTGATGCTGGTGCCCCCCTCCAGCCCAATTCCAGATGTGAGGCTTACGTCCCGAATGCCCTTCTGCGGAACATTTCCTCTGGGGGCTCCTAGTAGCTCATGGCCTCTGCAGCATAGATTGTTCTGCCTCTTTGTTTTTAATTGAAGCAAATATTAATCATCTTTTTATTGCTGTGACAAAGCACCTGAGAAAAACCACTTACAGAAGGGAAGCTTTATTTCGGCGCAGTTTCGGAGTTTCAACCCACGGTCTCGTGGCTCTGTGGCTAGGGGCAGGGCATCATGGCGGACGGCATGGAAGAGCTGGAAGGAATGGGAAAGAGAGCAGGAGAAGGAGAGAGATGGTGACAGGGAGAAGGCATGAGAGAGGGAAAAAAGAGGGGGAGGAGGAAGGGGCAACGGACAAGATATACCCTCCCAGGGCACCTCCCAGTGGCACACGCCTTCCAATTAGGCCACACCTCCCATAGTCTCTATCACCACCCAATAACCCATTTGATCATGAATTCATCAATGGATTAATCCACCAGGGTTCAGGGCCCTTGTAATCCAATCCCTTCCTAAAAACCCCGCCTCTGACTAATGTGGCACTAGGGACCAAGCCTGCAACACATAAGCCTTTGGGGGACATTTTATATCCACACCCCAACAAGGAGAGATTTACATAACTAATTCCCACCGTAAAGTTGACCATTCAGTAGGTTACTATGTTCACCATGCCGTGCAGCAGCCATCTCTCTAGTTCCAAAACATATCCATCCCCCCAAACCTTGTGCCTGTTAAACAGCTTTTCCTACCAATCTGATTTCCGTTTCCTGGGATTCGCCTGCTCTGTACATTCACATAGAACATGGGAATCACACTGACCAGCCTGTGTACTGCTTTTGTAAGAGACTCGCTGCAGCCACTGCTTAGAATGCTTGGGTTGGCTCAAGCCAGACGTGCACTTTATGCGTCCCGAACTAGTGAACGGTAGCTGGGTAAGGCGGGTCAGTGTCGCAAGGTCTGCTAGGCAGCTGGGGCTGTTGACTTCGTAATTTCTCTTGGAAGGCAATGCCAATGTGCTATACCTAGAACAACTCTTGAAAATTTTCGAAACTCTGCTTTGCTAGAGAGAAAACCGAGGAAACTCAGAGTTTGAGCAATAAAAGAAGAAAGAACGAGAACACTGAGTGGGAAAACTTTGTAATTTAATGTTTCCAAGTGACTCACCTGGGTGGTCCATAGGAATTGTCCTTAGCAGAGCATAACAGTTAAACTTGATTGTGACTTTGGCTTGTGGAGTACCCAGATGAATAAAGTACACTCCAGTGTGTGTTCGGTGGGTCACAATTAGGGACTATATTTGGTTCCTGGCCTCTTCCTCTCGGTGCGCTCCCACTATGCACTGTCCCCCACCCACTGTGAAGTAAGTAGTTTTGCTCCACTATGCTCTTCCACTATGTTTCTGCTTTGCAGTCAGCTGGCTGTGGACTTGAGCCCCTGAAACTGTGAGCCTAATACATTCTTCCTTCTTTAAATTATGGGTGTCACATATTTTAGTCACAACTACAAAAAAGTGACCCATACATAAAGATTCTTAAAAATACACTGCAGATTGTCTGGATTCTGACTTACTGGGTTGGACAGAGAGTGTGTTTGGAATCTATGTTTTTAGAATATGCATCTCTGATGAATCTGATCTACAGCAAAATTTGAGGAAAAAATATGTTATAGGAATTTTTCAAGGATGGAGAACAAAAATAATATGAAATCAAGACTTTCCCAGGTAGAAAATTCCTTCACAGCTGCCTAGCAGATACTTGGCTTGAGGAAGTAACAGATGATACAATATTAGAATACATTTAAATGCTTAATATGATCATATTAACAGTGGTCATACTATTATGAGCATAATAAAAAGGCAGTCAGATATTAGGAGAGGAAAGAAAAAGTTCTGCCACCTATGGACTGAAACCTCCACAAACTGAGCTGAAATAAACCTTCTCTCCTTTAACTTGTGTCAGGTGTTTGTCTCAGCGACTAGAAAAGTAGCTAAGACATAACACAGTGAAGTACTATTCAGCCATATAGGAGAACAAACTTACGTCATTTGCAGGACAATGAATGGAATTAGAGATTATGTTATCTTACACAAGTCAAGCTCAGAAAGACAAGTATCATGTTCTCCCTAACATGGACTCTAAAAGCAACAATTCCCAAAATGACAAAAGGAAAACCAAATATGGCATGAAAGTAGAAAGAGAATAAGGTGAGAAAGCTATAAGAAAGGATAACAGAGGGTGATGAATATGATTAAAATATTACATGCATGTATATGTTATATGCATGTATATATAAAAGAAAATAGCAACAACTAAGCCCTTATCAAGAGTCTTTGCTTCCTGTAGTGCTCCATAACAGCTGGGAGCCTGGGCCTGGGAAGAATCCAGGGACAGAGCAGCCTTGAGTGGCTTGGTGGGCACACATGCCACCCTCAGGAATCCTGTCCACTCCAACATCTACTGCGGTAAACACACACTCCCAAGGATGGTGCTAGCTGTGTGAGGATCATAACCAAAGCTGCAAATAATCCAAAATGAATGAACTCTCCCCAGCTAATGTGTTACTCTCCATTTAATCTAATTAGCCTCTGAATGAGAACCTCAGCCTGCCCCAGAGGCAAAATCTTCCAAATGGAGTGAATTTAAACTGTTAAGTAACTGCAAAGTGGAGGGTTTTGTCATAAGAACAATTGTTCTTTGATTACTTGCTCAACTTGGTTTTTCACTCATTACCACGAAGAACCACTGGGACTTTAATGTGGGGCCCTAGTTGCACATACATAAGGCATTTTAAAGACAGATCAGAATGGAGGGACCATCCATCAGACTGGGGCCACATCCTTGGTCCTTCTTGTTCTGAGGCTTCTAGCTATTGCTTTCTCCACCTCTCCAGCCTGAAGTTGGTGTGGGACTCTTCAGCCTCAGACTGTGTGCACCCATCTCATAACTCCTCTTTTATCATTTTATGTGCACTCTATTTGTTTCTATTTCTCTGGAGACCATGACTAACACATCACCCTGTATGCAGAGACTGGGTGTAGACTTTGTATCTTCGTCACCCAAATTTCTCCCTCGCTCTTATAAGGATGCTCAGGGCTCAGGTGATTAATCCAGGATGATTTCATCAATACTGAAAAAATCTACAACTGCAGAGACCCTTTTTCCAAATAAGACCACATTCGCAGGTTCTGAGTAGGCATATTATTGGGGGCATATGGTCAACCCATCACAATCCCCTTCAGCTCCTTGGTCCTGATACCTTGTTCCAAATACTACCTTTGGCCTAAACTTTAACTGGTTTAAATTATATACTGAGTAGTACAAAGGCAATGACCTAATTTTACATTCTCGTATTGCATTAGATTAGGACATGGGCAGCTGGCTGAGAAAGTGGGTGGGAGATGTCAATCATGGAGATCCAGGACAGGTGCCCACGCCCTACATCTGGAACCAATCAGAAAGTGCTATATTCAGTTCTTCTTTAGAGAAGTCCAGCAGGTTTTTGGTGCAATGGCTTAGACTGGAGGTCAGCCTGAGAGGCAATAGATACAAAAGATGACCAGTAAGCTCTCGGCCACTGTGCTCCCTCTTTCACAGTGGTTTGCCTTCCTTCTTTGGAGTGTACTTCTTACTTTTGTTGGCCCATGCTTCTCTGCAGAGCATATTTCTTTTTTTCCGCCCCTATCTTTAATAAATGAAAAACCTCACTACCTTTTGCATTTGTCTTGTTCAATCCCTTGTTTGGGACAAAAAGAACCTAGGAAGCACATTTAGAAGTACCTAGCAACTTAGAAGTACCTCAACAACCATAACAATATTGTCTGAGAATCCACGTTTCTGCAGATAAAGACTCCCCAATGCCTCAAAAATGAATGCTTGTACATAAAAGCACTGAAGACAAGTGACACTTCCTCCCTCTAACCAGAAATGAGAAGTGTCAAGAGGCATTCTCTAGGACACAGAGCAGCCTCATTAGGTTCCCCATCAGGTCAACATCCCTCTTTTTTGGATTAGATGGAACTAAAGTTTGCCCACCAGGGAGACACATATGAGTGAGACAAGAGATTAGGGTGCGGCAAACTGGCTGGGGAAGTAGGCGTGACCTGTTAGTCACAAGCCCCCGGGACACATGTTCAGAACAGTTCCCAGAGCTCTGCAGGTGGACTTCTCCTGAGAAGCCAAGCAGGTTTTCAGTACTGTCACATCTGGTAGAGGGTCTTTGAAGGGCTAGAAGGTCTCTCAGCGCTTCTGAATCCTTCTCTCACTCCTGGGAAGAATAAAGAAGCTGAATGATACTGACTCAACACTGATGCCTCTGATGGAAAATGGGGAAGTTAGGGTCTGGTGGAGAATGAGGAAGTCAGAATTGAAGCTGTGTGAAGCAAAAGTTTATTTGTGATGTGGCAAATGGAGGGGAAAGCCACCTTGCAGCAGAATGCTCTGCAAAATAGGGGTCCTGAGCAGGTTACCCAGTGTGGGGCCTTGGCCCTGCTCATTGGTATAGGGGCTGGTTTCTGAACATACCTGCTTCACTGACTGGCGTAACTGAGGCCAATCAGGCTCTTGGCCTTTGTTCCTGGGGTAAGAAGCTCAGGGAGCTACGGGTTTCGTAGTACATGAGTGAAATAATTTCACGAGAACTAGCTTCCTCCAGCACTGAGTGCACAATAAGCATATGACAAATTTACAGCCATCAGCCACCCAAGTCACACCCTAATTCCCTGCGTACACCCCTCTAACTGTCCCTGCCATAGGATGGCCCAGACCTGACGTCAGCCAGAGGCATGGGATCCCCTCACTGCCTCTCAGGACCCACATGCAGGAGTTATCGGGGATTTCCTTGAGATTTGGACAACATAAAGGGACACAGATGCTCGCCGTGCCTTTCCTCACCATAGCCCATCTTGCGTCCATCAGGGTCTACTTTTACCTTGTCTTTCCCCCTTTTACTCGGCCCAAACTCACTCTGCAGAGCCAGTTTGTCCCTCACGCTTTGCTTTAATTTTTTCGAATAAACTTTGCTGCCATTTTTTTTGCTCATGCTGTCCAGTTCTTTGCTCAGGATGAGAAGAACCTGGAAACCAACTCCAGAAGGAGACATGAGCACCACAAAACCCAGTAACTTTTAACTGGTGAGCCACTTTCAAAAGAAGCCACCCAGTAACGTGAGGATGAGGGTGGTCCATCCAGCGCCTCAAACAGTTTCTCATGCAACCAGCATAGGAAACCCAGCCCCGAGAGAGCGTGGAGAAGAGCAGCCGCTGGGGAGACACCTAAGGGGAGCAATCTCGCACTCCTTTTCCTGCTTTCCTGATCTGTTAATAAATGTTAAAATAGCCATATGGCAGGAGCGAGAATGCTCATTCTGGACCTAAGAAGCAAATTTCTGCATGACTAGCAGGGACGCCTGGACTAGTCAAAGACAAATCAGAGCAGAGCCGTCTGTCCCCCAGGCACTTCTGACTGAGGTAGCAGGGCACAGCTGCCCCCTTGGATAGTTCTGTCTCTAAAAAATGGGGCAGACCGCACATGCAGTGTGACCCCAGCTCTAGGCTGCGAGTGTGGTCTGCTGTGGATTTGGGGACACAACACACCCAGTGTGACCCTGATACTGGGCAGATCACACACATGGCCAGATTTGGACTCCTTCGCCATCCCATGCAGTGGGAACTTTGGTTTTCAAATTCCACAGATCTCCACCACCCAAAACACACACACATGTGATATATGTGGAAAAAGGTCTTGAATTTTCATGGAAAGAGAAAGTAGACTATGGTGAATCCATAGATAAAAGTGAGGTGACAAGCAACAGCCATCACAGCTGCCAACATTATCTTTCTGAGTGACCAAACAAAAGTAATGAATGGACAATTCTTTGGCCATCGTTTGGTACAGTCTCATTTCTAAATCATGTATCATCTTTATAGTTTTAAGGACAAGAATTAAAACATTTTATAAAATGAGAAAAAAGCTTTTGATTATCAGTCTCTAGTTATTCCAAATATGTGTCCATCAGCCTCTCAATATATTCTCATTATGTTATTTCAGCGTACTTTCAAGAACCTCTCAGGTAAAGATTCAGTTTATTGTCTGTTATAAATAAAATAAGAGGGCTTAAAATTCCTTATTGACATAACAAGGAAGAGTCTGTGCACTCTGAAGCTCCACCTGTCATATTTGGGTAAACGTCCCAATAAGTCTTCTATTAAAGATAAAATGCCAAATGTTACTGATTTCCACCATTTCATGGAATCACTATTCATCCATATTCTGTTAATTTCCAGCCCCAGTTTGTTAAACAAGATTATAAAATAAACCTAAAGTATCAATGACTGGCTGGTATCCTGTTTCTCTAAAACAACCTGGTACAAAGAGTTCTTATTTCTCAGGCTGTGAGACTGTCATTAAAATTATTTTATGTCCCGTGATCCATGGCTGTTGTGGGATGAAGCCTCATGAGCCTTGCCCTCTTTTTCAGATGATCAGAGGACGGACGACAGTTCTTCAAAAGACAGAGTATCCTGTGCCGCCTTTAGATGAGGCAGGATGAGACTGCTGGTCCCTGACTAGACAGGATCAATGCCTCTCCTCAGCCCGAAGCAGTTATGCAAAAACAAAGCAGAGTCTGCTGCAATCCCTTAAGAAAAAGAGATCGAAGTGTGGAGTGGAGAATGAGGTGGGAGAGAAGAAAGAAAAACTAGGCAGAAAGGAGACAAGGAAAATCATATTTAAAAAAATTAAAAACTGCAACTAGTTTCTTTCTTCCTTTCTTTCTTGCTCTTTTCTCAGAACATAATAAACCTGGGCAATTCCCTTTCACCTATAGATGGGTTCAGCCGTTCCTGTTTTACTTGTGAACGGTCCTCTTTCAGCTATGAATAAATTTCATCTGCGAATTAGGATTTCCCCTATGAATGGAAAATTACCTTGCGATGGGTGGGCCATCCTCTCCCACCAACTAGACAAGACTAAGATTATAGGTTTTCAAATTTCACAGATTTCGGGGTTGGGGATTTGGCTCAGTGGCATAAGCGCCTGTCTTGCAAGCACACGGTCCTGAGTTCGATCTCCGGTACCGATAAAAAAAAAAATTGACAGATTTCTACCACCCAAGACACATAAAGGTAGCCAGTTTCCAGCTGTAAGGTGTCTCATTTCTTCAAGCACCACGCTCCTCACTCTCAATGTGTCCTAAAACTCCTACCTAATAAACCCTATCCAAGCATCCCTACTAACACATGTCCTGAAAATTCTTTTCCTGTGATGGGAATCAGAAAGCCTGCAAATTTATTCTACAAAAGGGTAGGCCAGATTCCTTATTTCACCCTTGGTACCTCTCAGACCCAGTCCAGTGACAGTATGAGTCATTAAAAAGGGTGGATTTCATATTACTCGGTCCAGGCTATGAGCTCATACGTTCATGGCGGACTCTCCCTTTTGTTAGGTCTTCTAAGGTACAGATGATGAGGCATTGCTGGGTGAGTGACCATCCTTGGATGTCCTCTCTGTACAGTGATGCCCAGGAACACTGCCCCTGCTATTCTTAGCCCCAGCGAGGTTGTCTCAGCATTATCAGTTCATGGATACGTGACTGTCAGGAGAGCCCTCACTACTCTGGTTTGTCGTGACGCTGGTACGTGGACAGCCAGCCCGAGTGTTTGGACAGGTACGGAGAGAGGGCCTTAGACCTTGGGGAGGCGCTCTGGCTCCCAGAGTCCACACTGGGATCCACGCTGTGCGTCTTTATTCTCCAACCTCCACTCTTCATCTGCTCTAGGCCCTGGGCCCCTGACCTGCAGGAGGGCATCCAGAGTCCTCTGCTCCCAAGAGGCCAGTGGGGTTTGACCAATGCGAAGCCTCAGAGGGGTAGAGGAAGGTGAGCATTTTCTCCTGGCTTCCTCGCATTTACAGGAGCTGGCCACATCCCTCAGCTTATTTTTAATATTGACAGCACCCTTCTGCCCCTGTCTAACTCCTCCCTTGCCCACAGCTTCATGCAGTTCTGAAGTCATCATAACCTGGGTATGCCATCTGCTTCCTACAGAGACCCTGACTGATATAGTTCCTGAATTAATAAAAAATTGAAAAACAGCATCCATATCTTTATTTCTTCAGGATCAAATGGAACAGTACATGAAAAGCATTTAGCATAATACTGATCATGTAGTTATATGCTCACTAAAGACAGTTCAAGATTTGTTTCAAAGTAGAACTGGTAGTAGCATTCATTCAATTCAATTTAATCCTCCTGGTAGTTACTAAACTCCTACTATGCACAAGGCACATGGCCAGCTATTCCTAGGTGCTTAGCAAGTGCAGAATACTCCACTCCTTCGGAGTGCGGAACTCATAACCCACAGTTACATTTTCCTCTCCCTCCTCCACATTCCCCTTCTCCACATGACGATATGGTATGTCATCACTTGACATATTTATTGAGAACCAATCATCTCCCAGGTTCCATGATAATAATACCTGGGGATAAACGAGGGAACAAAGTAAACACACTCCAGGATGCAGAGAATAAATGGTCAGTCCACTGGTAAGAGAAGGATGCCAATCATGCTATTGTATTGCAGATTATGTTTTACCAACTGATGTAGTGGTCTAAAGGAGGAACACTTGTTTCTATAAAGTATAAAACTTAGCCTGGACCAGGGTCAGAAAACACATGGGCCACCAGACACAACTCCTCCTGAGACAAGCTCCCTCTCTGGAGCTTCCTCAGTGAGTGACCTGCTCCCAGGGCCCAGAGGGTAGGGAAGGACAGTTCAGCCTCCCGCTTGCTGCCTGGAACCTTCCCCTGGGTGATACTAGGGAGGAGGGCAGGGCAAGTGGAACAACGGGAGGTGTTATGTGCATGCATGAATCTGCTGAAATGAAACCCATTAATCTGTAGAGTCAATGTGTACTAATTTTTTAAAAAGAGATGAATCAAAAAGGGCTAATGTGGTTCAAAGTGAAGGCCCTGGGTTCAATCTCTAGTACAAAAAGAAAGGTACCCTGGGCTGGAATGGTGCCAGAGGAGATGGGGAGATGGAAGGAATCAGACCAGCCCAAAAGATACTGAGTAAACAAAACCGAGCCAGAAGTTTGGTGGTGTGTTGGATCTAGAGGATGAGAGAGGTAGGGCATCCTACCTTCTCTCAGGGTGGGATGTAATGGCATCACCCAGGTAATAAAATGCAGGATTCAAAACTTGGTTGGGAGTGGGGTGGGAGCAGTGAGGGAGACCGTGAGCTCAGCCTTAAGCTCAATGCGCCTTTTGAGCCGTCTAGATGGGAAAATCAGTGAGCAGTCAGAGAGGTCTGCAGCTCCAAGGGCAGATCTAAGCCTTGGAGATGGGCACGCAGCAGCCACCAGGAAAGAGACGGTGACTGAGGCCCTAGGCTGGCTCTGGAAACCGCCTACAGGAAGGAGTCCACAACCAACTCAAGAGATAGAAGCCAAAGCAACAGGGTGAGTGCAAAGAGGTCAAGGATATGTTGTAAGACACAGTGAGTCGTCAATGATGTCTAATGTTCCTGAGAAGTCAAGGGGAGAACTGAAACGTATGTGTTAGATTTAGCAACAGAGAAGTCCTCGGTGACCTGG
>PVJX010017649.1:0-38037 GCA_004027295.1 Dolichotis patagonum | reverse complement strand
TAATTCTTTCACTCTATGCATGGCTTTATACTATTGTGTTATGTTTGATATTATTGTATTTGAAACTATGCTCAACTATAGCAGAGTAAGAGATATGGTGTTAGCTACTGTTGATATCCAGTTGTCTTAATGTAAAGTACTGTGTTGCCTATGTTGTCCTGTTCTGATCTGCTCTGTACTGCCCTCTTTTGTTTTATTCTCTTTCAAATAAAAATAAAAATAAAAAATAAAAGATGTCACTAGGGCACTCACATGCATGTGGCCCACTTATTCCCCTGACAGCCCCAGAAGGCAGGCACCACATTATCCTCATCAGAATGCTGAGAAGACAGATGAGATGATGCACAAAGGGTAAGAAACATGCCAGGGGCACCACTGGTCACATCTGCAGGGCTAATGTTTCTGCCATCATGGAGTTCAAGTTCTCTAGAGAAAGAGCATGAGAGATAAAACTTGAAAATGAAACAGGATGAGAGGAAGGGCACTGCAACCAGATGTCACATCTGAAGTCCCAGGGACAATGAGCCACGTCCGGTCTGGTGCGCAGGAAGCTGGATGCATAGAGATAGGCAGCATGGCCCACACACGTGAAGAGCAGCAACTAGAAACAGGAAGCCAGAGAGCCAAGGGCAGGACACACAGACAGAGCCCAGGCAGCAGGTCCACATAAACAGGACCCATGTAGGCAGGACTCACCAGTTGTCCGTTAGGCAAGACCCATAGAGGCAGCATCAAGACGGGCAGGGCCCATACCAACAGGTCCATGATGGAAGGTTCTGTGAGGCATCCAGCCTTGTGCAGATGCCCCACAGAGAGCCCATGGCTGCTGTGTTGATGTGATGAGCTGTGATGTGAATCAGAACCCAGCAAGACTTCCTATAATCTCATTAACTCACTCCTGTCTCTCAGCTATGTTTGCAGTCAATGATGCACATTTGAGGAGCGAGACAAAAGGCACCAAATCCTAGCTGGAGGCCATAGGGATGTGCGCCCTGGAGTAGCAGTCCTGCTCCAGCACCTCCTCCCCATCTGGCTGCTGCCCGAGCCTGTCCCCAGCCCTTCCTCAGGCTCCTCCTTGGCTTGAAACATGGAGAGCCCTGCCACAAATGAGAGCTAGGAGCTCACCTGGCTGTCTAGGTGACCAATGTGTCAGCCACAGCCACCTTCTCTCTCCACATCATGGGGCCTAGTGACCTCCTAAGCCTTCTGCAGGTCAGTGGGTATGAAAGTCTCCCACCAAGCCAGACACTGGTGCATTTCAGAGGGACAAGCTACAGGATTCAGGAAGACAATTAGCCATAAGCCACAGTGCAGCCAGCAGCCCAATCCATGAGACTGAAATGAAAGCCCAGGATGTCCCCTGCCATGCTTGTTGGGGAGTACCAGGAACTTCTCCACCAGGTTGCTCAATAACACCTACAGAAAAAGTGCAGGACCCAGCCCCACATCATTAATATAAATAAACAGTACCTCTGGCAAAAAGTTACGCTGTCTTTAAAACACTGGTGAGAGGGAAACACTGTTCTGATTCATGAGCGTCTCTGTTGTCAGCTTGAGGATGACGTGGTCCCCAGGTGCTTCTACATCCAGTCTAAGTGATGTCCCCCATCAGCCATGGCAAGCTGGGAAGAGAGTAAAGGTCACCCAGGTAATCCTGAGCCTCACCAGGAGCACAGTCTTGACTTCAACTTCTGGAAGAATCTTGGGTGCCAGAGACTTGGGGCCTCCTTTGCATGACATCCAGACATCTGCACTCTATGGCCATTCTTCCCCTGTCTATTGCTTCTTCTTCCTCATGAACCTTTTAGAATGAATTTCCCACAGTAAGAGCCCGAGGGCCCCAGGATTGGAGGCCCCTCTAAGTAGATACTGCCTCTGGACCCTTCCATCTGGCCAGTCAGGAGCATCATTGTGTCCATGACACCTACATGAAGCCACAGGTCTTGTTGTAGGCAGTGGAGCAGATGCGCGCCATGTTACTTCTAGGAACAAGCACTTGGGGACAATGTACTAATGTCCACGTGTCCTCTGGTCCTGTCCAGAGCAGGTGGGAGTCACAAGATGGATGCGCCCTGGAGTGCTGGACCCATCCATGGAAAAAGGTGCCCGGGAGAGCCCCTTGGTGTCACAGCAAATGACTCCTATGAGACATGAACTGGGCCTTCTTGTCACTGCAGTGCAACTCAAGGGTTCTGACCAGAGCTGTATCCACTCATCCTTCTGTCTGCTTACAGCACTGTCTTCTGTTTTCTGTTGCTATGACAAAATCCCAGGGCTGGCAACCTCTTAAAGGAAAAGGTTTATTGAGCTCACAGCTGTAGAGGTATAAAAGCATGGTGCCAACAACAACACTTTCTGGTGAGGGCCTGTGGCAGCTGGCATAATGTGCAGGGAACGAACAGAGAGATGATACAGTGAAAGGAGGCGAGAGTGAAGGTCTAGAAAGCTGAGCTCCTCCCTGACAGCCAGTCCAGTCCTGTGACCTCCTAACTCTTCTGTGAAGACAGATTCCAGCAGCACCTCTCAGCACGCACCTTGGGGCCCAGCCAGGCCTTCTACTTCCTGAGCCATTGCTGCTCTGGACCATGTGAATGTCTCCAGTGTGGTCAGGGATGGTCCTACTCTGCCAATTCTTAGAGGAAAAGAGGAGGGAGAAAGCATGATGCCATTTCATCCCCATCTTCTAAAAATTCGTCCTGCATATAGAGACTTGCTACTTAGAACAAAAAGTACAAATAGCTTACCCTTCCTCAGCCGGAAGACAGCAGTAGAAGGTGGTGTAACGAACACGCCTCTGCTCAAACCCAGCCTTAACATGAGTTAATATTTTGTGAATTTCTTTCAGGTCTTTAATAAAGAGAATGTACAGATACATTTTCTGCTCTTCTTCAGTCTGCGTTTGGTGTCCCTCCCCCTTTGACACAATATGCTGACTGGTGCACATTCTGGTATACAGGTGTTTTGTGCTTTCTATATTCCTGTAGCCACAAAACGTCGTGATAATGTCCTGAGCACTATCTACATTATTAAATATTTTATGCATACTCAACTATACGTTATGAAAAGTAAAACTAGCAAATGACTTTCATGCCTCAAAAAATAAAACTTGACAAGCACTGTTTTCGCATACATATATCTCCATCTTATCCTTGCTCCGCTGCAGAAGAGGACAGAGCTTGCGTGTGTATATGCTGTCTGCTCCCTAAACAGCCACGGAACTGTTTTGCACAATACAGTGCATCACATGTGCTTCTTGCACACCACTCTCCCAGCTAGGGCTGCAGTCTTGGTGTGTCCTCGTAGGTGTGAGTGTGAGAGAGACAGCACAAGCACAAGCTTTCATGGGTTCCCACTTGGCTTGGTGTCCATTTCTATTTTAGAAAGTGCTGTGCTTATTTCCATTTCATGCAAGGGTCCCCCTTGCCACACAGTGGGGAGTGGCCTGGGGCAGAGCCAGGAGTGGGCTGCTGTCTGGGGCAGGAGCCCCGATGGCTCAGAGCCGGTGTGTCTCCAAATGTCCTCCCCACTGACAGCACAGGGCAGCTCTCACCTATCCACCGCTTTAGTGCTTCGTTATAGTTCATATCTAGGTGTCCCCTCAAAGCCTTGAACAGGTGATTGGATCCTGGGGGGTGATATTTATCAATGGACTAGCCCACTGAGGAATTTATAGATAAACATGATGTTAGGAGGTAAAGCCTGGTAGGAGGAGGTGGATCACAGGCGATGTGGCCTGGAAAGATCTATCTTCCTTCTTCCTTCCTTGATCTCTCTCCTCTCTCTCTCTCTCTCTCTCTCTCTCTCTCTCTCTCGTCTCTCTGTCTCTCTCTCTTGTCGCTCTCTGTCTCTGTCTCTGTCTCTGTCTCTGTCTCTTTCTCCTCTGTCATGCTGTCTGCTGTAGAGCCAGCCAGAGGACCTATGCCTTTACAAACTGTGAATCAAAATAAATCTCACCTTCCTTAACTTGTGGCTATAGGGTATATTGTACCAGCAACAAAGTAACTACACACGTGATGACACTAAACTTACATTTGACACTTACCACTTTTGAAATATATATTTTTCTGATAATAAAACTGAGTATATTAGTTTTGGCCATATTGCTGCATCTCTGGATTGTTTCCATATAGATTTGTGGCAGGGTGACATTTTTTTCCTGCAGCCACACTCCATGAGTGGCCTCCAGCTCTTAGCAGCATTATAACGGCATTTCCCTTGCACTGTCTTAGTTCAAATATTAGAAATCTCTGCAGAAGTCAATAGCCCAAAAACCCACATGTGTCTCAGGTGCAGATGCATAAAAATACAGTTAGTTTCCATTGAAATATACGTGACTTCCTAACTCAGCCTTCAGGTGAGCCGGCACTGGGTTCCATCTGGGCGCTCTTCCAGCCTGCTTATGGAAAGTGCAAGCTGGAAAGTGCAACGCGGCCTCTTGCCCAGTGTGGTGAGCACCCAGCTGCTGAGACACCTCCCTGGAAACCAGGTGGGAAACGCCGTTGTTCATTCTGCAGCCCATGACCACTCAAGTGGGTGGTGACCCAGCATGGCCAGAAGAAGACCAAGTGCCCACTGACAGATGGTGGAGCAATATGGGGAAGAGGTCAGCTCGTGACCACTCCAGGGATCCTCCGGCTCCCATATGCCCTCCAAGGCCACAAAAGGGAAAGAGAACAGTGTCCTGCCTCACACGACCTCTCTGTGGGCACAAGAAGCAAAATGTGTGTCCTGGGCAGGGACCAGTCAGCAAGCACGCGGTACACACCCGCACTCCATGGAAGCTGGCGGGAAACACCAAGAAGTTGGTCCTGGTTGTTCTTCCCGAGACTGCTGCGCTCTTGACCTATGACTGTCTCTGTGACCTGTCCCAAGGGGGCCTTGGCGCCGTGTGAGTGTGCTAAGCTCTGATGCTAAAGTCCTTCCTTGAGTGCTACAAGGTGTCTACAATGGCCTCAGTGAACCCTGGCCAGAGGCTGGGCAGGTGCTCCGGCCTGACAGGAGGACACTGGTCTCTCACATGGCCCAGCGTTCACCAGAGTCTGTTCTGGCATGGGGAGGCCACATTCTAATGAAGTCCACAGGTATCGTCAGCAGAGCCCAGGGCCACTAACCTGCTTTGTCCGATCCCTGTGTCTTTGGTTGAATGGAAATTTTAAATTTTAATATCTAATTTTAAACATATATTTATTGATACTACATTTCCCTGAACATAAGACCAAGCTGGAAAATAATCAGCCTTGAAAACTAGTGAAATCTCTCTTGTCTTTTGGTTGTGCAATTTTTCTCTGTGGTTTTTGAAATCCACAAAATGATATCATAAAATATTTTCTTATATTTTCATCTGAAAGTTTTTTTAAAGTCTTACCATATTTATAGTTTCTTGATCCATCTGAAAATGATTTAATACATGAATCAAGGTAGGGATTATAGGGATCTAAAGGTATCATTTTTCCAAATGCAAAGCCAATTGCCTAAACCTTATTTATTTTCTAGTAGACCAAGTTTTGATAGATAGCAGGCCTCCTTTGGTGGCCTGGCTAGATCTCCTCAATTGAGCAGTAAATTCAAGGAGATTTCAGCCAAACATGTGGCTGAGGGAGAAATTCACGTGCACAATTGTTTATTTCTAATATGGCCCAATCTGAAAACAATATTGGGCAAGAATAACAAATTTTAAAGGCAAAGAATAAAGGGCAGGACATGACATACCAGACTCAAATACTAAAAGTGCTGCTACTAAAATTATACAATTCCTTGATGGAAGAGATTAAGAGACCTTTCCCAGAGATCATTAAATATATTCATCACTGCATTTTTATTTTCCACAAACTTACTACACTTCTGTTTTTTAATTCAGTCCTAGGTAACTAAGAGTGTTTACTGTTACCATGAACAGAATTGTTTGCTTGTTCTAATCATGACTCAGGTGTTACAGATCACTTGGTGTCTGGTCTTGTGTCCAACTGAACTCCTTTTAATTCCAATTATTTTAATGCAGATATTTGTCGCATCAACAGAGAATGACAGTCTCCCCGCTTACCCCTGCTCTGTGGCTCTATTACTAGTCTCTATCACTGCTCACCTAGTGCCTGCCCAAGAGCCGTGTGGAAAGGCCCAGCGCATCCTTGCCCCGCTTCCACAATAGCAGCGCATGTCTGATGCCTCTGTCTCCAAGCACCTTGTCAAGTCTGGGGTTCAGATGTTGCTTCTGCATCAACTTAGCTGCAGGGTCTTCTACTACTTGTCTCATTTTTACCATGACAGCACAGCTTAAAAGCTGCACTGAGAGATTTGGGTGGGTTGATGTAAGGAACAATGCGAGGCAGAGACCACTTGACAGAATTTTGTGAAAGCAACAAGGCACAGGGCTTAATACCTGGGTTCAGGCAGACCGAGGATGAAAAGGTCATCTATGTGGAGCAAAGAGAAGTGAGTCTTTTTATAGGGATTGAAAGAAGGCAAGGGACCTTAGAAAGATGTTAATAAACATCTGTGGTCAGAGTTCTCTGGCTGTCTTGCACCTCAGTGGTCCTTGAGGTGTCCAGTGGAAAATTTTGGGCATCTCCAGATGTTTGGGGACCTGCAAGATTCCTTGTTTTATTTCCTGTAGGACATCCTGTGTTTGCTGATGACAGCCTCAGTGCTGAGCTGAGTCCCCACTAAGAACAGTGTCTCTGCTGGCAAATGGTTGTGTGCTGGGAGAGTTGGTCCAATTCCAGCCTTAGGATATCTGTTGGGATTCTCCATGGACAATGTCTAGAGGATGTAGATATAGACATATGACAGGGCCTTTATTAGGGTATGGTGTGTATGGTCTTGGAGGGTAAATCTGGAGACCATGGGACAGTGGTGACTTAGCTCAGTCCATGTCCGAAAAGCCTTGGAAGTGGAAAAGCAGGTGGTGTGATTCTCAGTGTAAAGCAGGGGACCCGAGAACCCAAGTCCCAGTGAGCAAAGCCCTGAGTTCAAGACCAGAGAGCCTCAGCTCTGATGCCTGAGGGCAAGTCGCTTTGGTTCTTTTCTTCATCTGGTCCCCAGCTGATAGATGATGCCTGTGGCCATGCTGAAGTCCATAGGCTGACACCAGCCTCCTCTCAACCTGTATCCAGGATGCACCTGGTGCACTGCCTCTCCACGTCACCAGATGCTCTGGGTCCAGCTAGACAGAGCCTTCTGCACAAGCAGAATGTCCTGGTGGCCTTCTTGGTTTCTATGCTATTTGCTATGAAAGCAGTCTTCTGAGGGCTTCTAGCATTTCTCCCTAAGGCAATGCAATCTATTAGGCTAGAACTACACTCATTTTTCTGCTTCCCCAAACCAAGCACTTTGTGAAAGGACTTTCCCAAGGAGCCAGTAGGAGAAAGGCTGGGAGGCTAGAGACTGGGGGGTTGGGGGGGGGCACGAGGCCAGAAGAGAAGGTGGCTAAGAGAAGGAAACCGCTTTCTCGTTTGTAATTGTTCCTAGAACTGATTCTGAGCCACCTCCCACACTGAGCTCCACAGTGTGCCGGCCCGGCAGACTGGCTTGTCCATGGAGCCGCTCAGTCAGCCAAAAGACAGCAACAGGGTGTGATTTGGAAGGAAAAGTTCAAGCTTCAGTCTTCCATATCCTGAAGACTGAAGGCCGTCTTCTTTCCCTTCAGGTCAGTGTAGTCTACCTGTTTCTGATTTGAAACATTTAGTGCTTTCCGTGGCCAGAGTTTCTCACAATTCTAACTGCTGCCTTCCTGACCCAATGCTGCCCCTAGGTCTCTCTTCCATGAAATCTGCGTGGGTTTGAGTGTTGCTACTTCAACAGCTAGGTTAGGGCTGGAGCTCACTACTTCCCTCAGTGCATGGGTCCCTGATGCCCACAGGGACCAGTGTCCTGAAAAGAAGACAAGACAACCCTCCCCAACGCTGGTGGAGGAAGAGGAGCCTAGGAGACATGCTCCGAGTGACCTCATGCTGCTGTCAACAGGGCATCCACTCCTGTCTGAGTGTGAGCAAGAGGTGCCCTGGTGGGCGGTGGCTCCCACCTGGCACAGAAGGACATAAAGTGCTACAGAAGGGATCATGAGGTGAGGAACCTGGCCACCTGGGTCCCCAGAGTCCTGTGACCACGGGAGAGATGCTGGGGCCTGGTCACCCAAACAAGGGTCTGGAGGTGCTCCTTACAAACCAGGGAGTACAATGGGCAGGAGGGAACTCTAAGAATTGTGTGGATGGTAGAGGATAGAGCCAGAATCTATGCATGCATCAGTCACATGTTTCAGGCACCAGGGCTGGCTGCCACAGAAGAATGTCACTGCAAAGGCACAGGTAGGTCCCTAACCCTCCCTTGGCCTCAGTATTCACTTGGACATGAAACTACTGGCATGTCATACAAGGTAGAATTGAAAAGCAGTGAATGTTTGAATTAAAAATGTATTACAGTAAAAGATATAGTGTCATTAATCTCCCTCAAAATACTCCTTGTTTCAAATACACTTATCTCGTCATCCCTGCCGCTTTCTGTAGCAATTTTAGGGCCCTTCTTTCATTCTTTATGAGGTATGATAAAGAATACAGCGCATGCTGCTGTTGAGTGTCTCCCACCGAAAAGAAGGCCCATAAAATCATTATCATGAGTCCTCCTCCACCTTAGTCACTGGATCTGGCATCGTGCAACTCTCTTCCCTAAGGTCAAAATGGCCATGAAAAGTAAATATTTTGAATCAGGGCAGGCAGGACATATAGGCAACCATGACAGTGCAACTAAGTTAGACACTCATGAAAAAGGACTTCCAGAACTGCTTCAGAAAGTGGCAAAAACGATGGGATAAATGTGTTTGAAGCATGACAGAGTATTTTGAGGGGAACTAATGGTAATATGTCTTCTACTGTAATAATGGATTTTTTTAAAAAAGTAAATATTTATTGTACTTTTTTAAATCACAGTGTCTATGCCCAGAATATGCCATTTATTTGGAGGAGAAGGAATACATGTTGTACATATTTTATATAGCTGACAATAGCAATAATGCTTCAGTTAGTGTGTTGGAGATACTAGAATGATTGTAAATTAACTTGAGCTGGATCTGGCCTGCACCACAACTGCACTAGGCCTTCTGAGTAGATGTTTATCACAGTTGCGATTTAAAGAAGGGAAAAGGTGACAGCTGTCCATGGTAGATTTGTCACAAACACATCCAGGTGACCTGCATATCACAGTGCTGGCAGAGCTCTCTTCACTGCCTGAAGAAATATAGTTCTAAAAATGAAAGATGCATACTGAGATCTGCAGCAGTAGACGGTAAGCCAGGCTATGGCATTTGTTGCTCAGCACACAGGATGACTCTGGTCTTGTGGTTTATAAATGATCTGGGGCCCCAGGAGCAAAAGGACACAAGAAACCCATGTCCTCCTGGAAGGGCCGTTGACTGTTCTGCTCAGTTCTGGAGCTGCTTACAATGTCCTAGGCCATGGAAGGACCCATTGGGTCGGGGCTGGCACCTCACTCACTGCCCTTGGGCCCTGCTTCTTTGCAGATGATTATCAGAGATAGGAGGGGCCTTGTTGTAGAGACTGAGAAATGACGATCAGGCTAGGCCCATGAAAGGCAAGGGATAAGGCAGACCTGGGCTCAGTCTGGACTCTGGAGACCTCTGTGGCCCCTGCTTAGGCTGATCCTGCATTCAGAGGCCAGCATGGAGTTGCTCTATCAGCAGCACCATCTGACTTTGCGGATGTACATCAGCAGCCAGGGGTGTGGCAGAGGATATGATCCTGAGCTTGTGGTCCACTCCTGGCACTGTCCCCAAACTTGTGAGCAGCACCATTACTGACCACTGTCTTGCAGGCCCTGGGATCTCCACACAATCCAGCCAGCTGTGTGCACCCTCCCATCCTCACTGCCCAGTGACTTTGGTTAGTCTCAAGGAGCGGAAAGTCTTGCCTTTCCATGAGTCCACCTTCTGCCCTCCCAGAAGTGACACTGGGCCAGAGGGCAGACCGGGATAGCTGGAGGACAAAGGCAAGCTGCATGGTGGGCAGCTGCTCAGGGGACCACAGTTCTCCAAACCCACACAGCCAGATTCCCAGGGGTCCGGTTGCACTTCCTGTGGGTTGGAAGGTTGTGGCCTGCATGGGCTGGGGTAGGAATTGGGGAAGACACAGAGTATCTCCCCTTCTTCTGGGCTCTTGAAATATTTGGCTACTGAGAGGAGCTTGACCAGGTACTTCCTGTGCCTAATGGTCCTCTCTATAATTGCTTTGATCTGTTTGGTTTCACCTAGTCAGTGTTGCCGCAATCCCAATATACTCCCCTGTGTCGTAACTTCATCTCAGCCAGGTCTGTGGTTTTAAGTTGAATTCTTCTCCAGCTTCAGTTTCATCCTAGTATTTAACCCACGTGTCCACACTTTGACTTAGATCACTTTTCCCTGTGACCATGCCATGCTGAGGCCTCTCGGAATGGAGGGCTGGGTTAGGAGAAGGGGCACATTCACCTGTGAACTGCCCACTGGCTTGAAAGATACATGCAGCCCTGCACCGTGAGTGAAGTGTATGGGTCTGTGTGTGTCTTGGTTGCTTTTTCTCATTGCTGAGACAAAATACCAGCACCTCAATTTAAAGGAGGAAATGTTTATTTCGGTTTACAGTTTGTAGAGGTTTAAGTCTATAGTTTACTAGATGCAAGGTAGGGTAGCATGGCAGAGGGGCGTCACAGAGCAGGCGAGAGGCAGCAGCAGATAAGCAGCAAAACACCAGAAGCAGTGGCAGCAGCCACCAAAACAGCCTTTTCTTTTTCCCTTTATAGTGTCTTCAGGTATCCTTAACCCCAGCAACACAGCCTCAATTCCAGCATCATGTACCTTAGATCCAGCCACCTTTGTAGAGCCCCACTTATGACCACATGAGGCTTTAGGGGACATCTAGATACAAGCCATAACGGTGTGGGTCTCCATCTCATTTGTGGACATGGAGACTTTTTCTGCAATGGGTAATTCTTGGGCATAAGCCATGTATATGTCATCTCATCACTGTCCCCTGTCTCTTCTACAGTGACCCTGACTGGCTTGTTTTTGGAGCTGCATGTCAAGCATACTTAGTTTGAAAGTACAGAAAAATATAGAGAATAATTTAAAGCTTTCTAGTGCTCCCATCTTCCACTTAAAAGGTAGATTAATATCTTGAAATTTTGGTTCCAATATTTATAAAGAAACAACTTCTGCTGACACAGCAGAAGACCCCTGAGCATCCCAGAGCTGCCTGCCTCCCACTGAACCAATCAGTCTCCTCAGCCGGTTGCCGTTTCCTGGCTTTGCATTATGATTCCTGTCCAATCTTGCATGTGCGTGACACACACAGAAAATGATGTTATGGCCCAAATGGCCACGTCCCTACAGCAACATGCCCACACCCAGCTCATCAGGACCTGCCGAGTACAGGGGCTGTCCTACCTGCACCCCCGCCTTCTGCCCAGGGTCATGGCACCCACACCCTGGTATACACCACTCCTGTGAATCTCTGTGTCAATCATGGCCATGTCTCCTGCCTAAACTGCATTAGTTTGACTTTACACACTATTAAACTTTGTCTAGTTGCTGTGCTGTGTATATTTTTCTGAAATGTGTCTTTTTCTATGGAATTGAGTATAATTAATCATTTCATTTCCATGTGATGTTCTATGAATCCACATCTCAGTGGGCATCGTGGGGACACCATATCCCTTCCTGTGCCACATGAGGTTTCTCTGTGGTGCTGCCCAGGAGCAGCACTGGTGGGAAGAGTATTTTACTCAGTACTGTCAACTATTTTCCAGGGTAATTACCCCTATTTAATCCTAAATGACTACTGAGACCTCTTGATTGGTGTATTTCAAATGGGGCAGTTTATTGTACTTACACCATATTTCAATGACGTTTAATAAACTGGAAAATAGCAGTGAGTGATGTTTTATTCTGTTCTGCTTTCCCATACCCTCATCAATATGTGGCCCGATAGACCTATTACTTTTTGCTGACTTACTGGTTATAAGATGTTGTCTCTTTCGCATCTGAATTTTTCTCCTCAGGACCGACCTCCTTGCTCTTCTGAGAATCGCTGCCTGCGTCCAGTGGGTTCTTTGACCACTGCTCTGTCCCACCCAGTCGAGCCCAGGCAGTGCCCCCAGCAACTCATGAGTTTTATATACTCTGTGCACTAATCCTCAAGAATGAGAACATCAGCAATACAGACCTGGCTGTGACTTGGCCTCTTGTCTTGTTGGTGTTTGATTGCTTTGTTTCGTAGGAACTTTTCTTGCAACTGGCATCTACATTACAAACGTGGCCCTTGTGGTTTGGTGCTGCGTATCACATTCAGTTACCTTTCTCTAACACGGTCCTGTAAAACCCTCCACTTAAATTCTGCTCTGAGGAGTTTACAGCTTGACTTGTCCATGTTGGGTCCTTGCTGGCACCTGAACTGGTATCAGGGGTCAGGACAGGCCAGCGGGGTCCCCAGCAAGGTCACTGCATGTGTCCTAGTTGGGGACCATAGGGTGGAGGCAGGCAGGGTCTAGCTTGGTCTCAAAACCTTTAGGACTCACTGATTTTATTCTTTTTTCATTTTAAAATAAAAAAAAAAACCTTTAGGACTGGCTATACCTGAGCTCTCTCTGGAGCTACAACAGGACTTGAGCCACCCGCCAAGCTCCTGGCTGAGGGCCCAGCAGCCTGTACTCTAACACTTGGGAGGGTCAGGAGTGACCACTTACAGCTGCCATGAAGGCCTGGGATAGATCTTGGGAGCTGTACTGGAGCCGTCCTGGAGATGCTCCCAGAATTTAGGAGGGTGCTCTGTTCAGTGCTGAGTCAACCAACTCATTTAACTCAGGACAACTTCATGAGGTCAGCAGGACCTGCAGTGCAGGGAATTGGGGTGTGGCGGGTTTAGTCATATGCAGAAAGATGCACCGGTAGGTGGGGACAAGCCTAGACCCAGCCCGACTTTACAGCCAGGGCTCCCTCACCAGTTCTGCATGACCCCAGTCTCCCTGCCCTTCCACAGAGGGACACAGTGGGGCCACCCTGGGCCCTCCTTCAGGGACTGACCACAAGTGTCCTTTGTGGACCACACAGCTGGCCCTGACCTACTACTCCCTGGATAATTAGCTCACCCAAAGCAGAGGTGCTATGCCCCAGTGTCTGGTACATTTGGTAGGTAGAGTTCAGCTCCTTTCTGGTAAAATTGTCCAAAACTCAGGGCCAGGGTCACTCTTAGCCCCTTTCCCAGGAAGGCTGAGAGCATGAGTGCCCTGGCAGTCTCCACTGCTTGTCTCTGATTTCCCTTCCCCGCCAGACATCCCAGCCCGGCTCCTCTCCTGCTGCTCACACACATGCTTCCCATTCTCTGCAAAACCTATGCTTGGAGCCTTTTCTGTGCCAAGTCTCGCAGAGGACAAATGTAGCTTGGAGAACACAGGCCATGGCCAGTGGCCATCTACTCTTAGGGGATACAGGTCCCAGCCACTGGCCATCCACTCTGGAGGACAAGAGAAGCTATCTTTGGAGGACTCTTTCTTCAAAGCTTTCCATTTGATGGCAATCTAGGAGTCTTCCTCTCCGTAACCTTTCCCTTGGAGGGAGCGCTGCTGGCAAGGTTGGGCCAGAGCTGTTCTGGGAGAGCCCTGCTGCTCACTGACCTCAGGAACAGCTCCTCATCTCTTCACTAGGTTTTGGGAGTTGGACCTGATGCTGTTACCATTGGGAGGCTCCCCAGGGTCAGCAGGGGTTCTGAGCTGTCTGAGTCAGGGTGCATAGTATGAGGCCGCAGGCTTCCCACAGAAGGCAGCCTCCCCTTCCAGCTCCCATCCCTGTTCCCAGGTATGCTTCTCCCCAGGTTTACCCACAGGTCATGCAGGTGAGCACAAGGACACAAATGTCCTGGAGCATGAGATCAAGCCCACATGTATTATATGTAAGCTTTGCATGTATATTCACATACTCAGGCCTGCACACACCCTACACTAACAATGCCTTAAAGGAAAGATCAGGTATAGGGCTGGGGATTTAGCTCAGTGGCATAAGCACCTGCTTGGCAAGTGCAAGGTTGTGAGTTCAATCCCCAGTACAGAAAAAAAAAAAGAAAGAAAGAAACTCAAAGGAAAAATCAGGTGTCAATTTTATATTTAAAGAAGTAGTTTTTAAGAATTCACAAGTTAAAATACATCATTTCTTTGTTTTCTTAGAGGGTCTCTTGAAGCAGCTTCCAGGGCAGATTTTTTAAAGTTAGCAGCCAAGTGACCGAGACACCTCACCCCTTACTTACCGTACAATGGCTCAGAAGCCTCTGTTGCTCCCAGTTGTGTCCCACACAAGCAGCACATCCTCAGCTAATGCACACCAGATGCCCTGTTAAATGTGCTGGAATTAACATACCCTGGTGATCCCATGCTTTCCTGCTAGGAAAAGGTTATCAAGAAAACACAATCGTGTCTGTCTCAGGGGAACCAAGTCCCATCCAAGGAGAGAAACCTGCAGCCCCCAGCCTCAGAGCATCTGGCTTTATCCAGAGCAGCTTCTTTGCAGACACACGGAAATAACACTGCTGCCCCAGGGTCCCTAACAGACACACACAGTTCTCCAGCCTTGGTCCCCCAGGAGGGTGCTTGATGAGTTTCTCTAGAGGGAATACGACCTTTCTCTTCTGTGAAGGTCCTTAATAAAGACAGAAAATGAAGAAAAAGTGCCAGGACCAGAAGCAGCCTCTTCTCTGGAAGAAGAACAGGGGTTGCTAAGCTACAACCAGGACCACAAGCTGTCGCCAGGTGGGACTTCAACTCTGGGGAGGTTCGGAGAAGACTCACAATTCAAAGGTGAATAGAGTCACTCTAACACTGATCCCTGATTGGGGGAAGGAAGGCTGTGTGGCACTCATTAACACACTGAAATCAAAGGTAATGAAAACTGAATTGAGTTTGTGCTCAACTGATATAATCGTCTGCATAATGAAAGACCCCATGAAAAAATAATGCAGTTGTGTTTTTTTTTTAAATGCTGAAATGGTGGAAAATTGCTCATTTCCATCAATGCATGCCACGTGCCTGTGCCCTCACAGGTATGTCTGCTCCCTGACCTGTGTGGGCATGGGGCTCCTGGGTGGGGGGACTCTGAGGACGGTTACTAGGGCCACCTTCCCTGCAGCCTGAGCATTTTAAGGACAGCTGTATCTTTCTCTTCCCTCCTGCTTCCGTTTTGATCCTTGAGCAAAAGAAATTCCACTGGAAAAATTGATTATTGCAGCCAGCCAGGTCCACGGCTTGCCAGTGAGGCAGCTGCCATAGGACAGCAGCAGGGTGGGTGGAGGGCATCCTCATCAGGACCTGGGAGCTGGCCACAGGGTGTACCTGGTTTGGGAAAATCCACTGAGCACTTCCACAAGTACCTGGCATCTCAGTGAGCTCAGTGGAAGCCAGATACGCTGTTTCCTTTTGTTTCCCGATGTCTGTTTTATTTCTCCCACCCCTTCCTTAACATTGTCTCTTCTTTTCAAAGAGGGAGAGAATGAGAGAGAGAGACAGACAGACAGACAGAAGGCAAGGAGTGAGGGGAGGAAGGAAGGGAGGGAGGGAGGGAGGAAGGGAGGAAGGAAGGAAGGAACGAAGGAAGGAAGGAAGGAAGGAAGGAAGGAAGGAAGGAAGGAAGGAAGGAAGGAAGGACTCTGTCCAGAAGATGCTCTAGTTTTCAGGGTAAAATGGGGATGTGCAATTTCAGCTCTGCCCCTTCTTCTGTCTCCCATCACAGACACACATGGCCAGTGAAAGTCACATGGTCCAGGTCACAACAGTCCCCTTCTCACAAGCTGACTGGATGCACATCCTCTGCTCTGGCCCTCGACACGCTGAGCAGTACCGAGGCAGGGAGGACAGGTCATGGAGGGCAGCTGGCCAGGGCACAGGTATGCACCCAGCTCCCTACCTCTCTGTGAAGTTGCTTCTCTCAGGTTTCTCCCAAGGCTCCCTTTCCCCATCTGAGACCCACCCCAGCTTGTACCCTGGCAGCTGTTCTTTTCTGCCTGCTGCCTCAGTGACACCCAGCCTGGTCCCACACTTCCTGCAGTGCTCTCCTGTATGCTTTTATGTTATTTTTTCAAGTTTTAACTGCAGAGCAGGCTTGGCACTGGGATGTGATCCCCTGAGCCGCCTGGGCCTGACAGCACCATACATCAGAGGCAGCTGTCTCTAAACCCATTCCCTTGGCCCTGTGAGTACAGGTTTGTGCCCTGCGACGATGGTAGATGGACAGGAGTCCCACTGAGCAACATCCAGCCCAATAGAGGGCACAGGACCAGGTTCTGGGTGGCCCCATGGCCTTACACAGAGACACAGAGATCCTAAGAACCTCCATCTTTGGGGCCCAGGGTGACACACAGTCAGAGATCACCATAAGGACAGAGGATAAACTCCTGAGCCCTTAACCTGCTGCTCACTAAAAGCATGATTTGTTTTCTTCTAAGGTAGAAATCTAAAAGTGGTTTTTACTAAAGGTTTTTTTAAAGTTGTTACCTCTTTACAGATGCTCATAGGTAACTAAAAGCTTGACCTTCAGTCCACGTCTGTTACTACCTGAAACTTAGGATAAAATTTTATTAATAATTTAGGAAGAGCTGACAAAGCAAGATTTATGAGCTCTAAGTTTGCTTAGCATATCTCAGCCTCCTCCAAGATTGAGAAAGCCATGAGAAGAATAAAGTAATTTTTGTGATTTACAGGGACGCCTGATGAGAATCTTTTACAATGCCCACTTTCAGATCCCTCTCCTTGAAGCGACACCCAAAGGTCCCCAAACCTACCATCACCTTGGATTCACCCAGCAGAGCCTCTCAGGAATGAGACTGCTCCAAACAAAGACAACCACCTCATGGGCACCACATTCCCCTCAAGCCATGAGGGTTCCTCTAGTGCTAGGAAACCAGGAAACCACAACTGAGATAATAATCAACCAGACCCCAGCCCCAGCAGCACCCCATAAAAACCTTTTCTTCATTAATGGGCCAGTCTGACCCACCTCAAGACCTGTGACCCCCTGCTCCTCGAACGGAAGCCTTCCCCGTCTTCTACTTCCTCTTCTTCCGGCCAGCAGGATCATTGGCAGAGTGATGTCCTCATCAATGGCTCTCTTTCCCGTTAAAGCTGTTCCCTGTAAATCTGTGCAGAGTGCCTGTTTTCATTTCCATCACACTGAGCAAGGACCCACACCAGCTGGTAACAGAACTAGAGGGTAAGCTGTGGCCAGGACTGTAGCCCCTTCAAGTATCCTCTAGTGGTCTCCACCCAAATTAAAGTCTCCTTGTGACCCTGTCCCAGGGCTGTGCTTGCTCCCCCAAGATCTCTTCCCACCATGCCAGCTCCTCTGCCCTCACATGACCCATTCACCCTTCTCTCTGAGTGACTGGAAGGCATCCTTCTGAGCCAGGACTAATGGTAGCTGTCCTGGGGTCTGCAAAGGGGTCACCTCCCTCTCCCTTCCCTTGTGAGCCCCTGCAGCTCCAAGCCCACCTTGTGATAGCCTAGGATAGAATGGTGAGTAAGGAGTGTCCCTGCTAAACAGGTTGCAAGCTACATGAGGTCCGAGCCTCCTCTCATCCTCCCCTCTGCATCCTAGAGCCCATTGCAGGGCTCCACACAGAGCAGATGCTCCTGAAAGGAGCAGATAAACACCCAGCACTACCGCCAGGCCCATCAGGAACTTAGACACCCTCTATTACATCTCATACTTATAAACTCACAGGAGTGGCTATGAACTGAGGAGGAGCCCAGATGCTGCGTTACCCCACATATACCTTCATAGGAAAGGCCCCAGGCCTGCCCACCTGGATCTGGACAAGCAGAGCATGTGACCTTGGGGTTTCCAAGATGGCCTCACAGTCAGCCCAGAGAAAGGCTGTAATTCCAAGCAGGGGCTCATGCTAGAGCATCACTAGGTTCACATTTCTCATTGCACAGAGGGTCCTAAACCAGATCAACTCTAGGTGTGTTGGGGAGTGGCCAGGACACAGAGTCTGATGACAGTAGTGCTGGCCTCCTAAAAGTTATCTCTGATCCCACAGTGAGAGAACATCAGTGGCACACAGTGGTGCCAGGGCCAGCTTTGCACGCCACAGGGCACCTTGCAAACCCTTAGGGCCCTAGGAAGTACATTGGACTTCCTGGAGCAGTCCTTGGACATTGACTTCCACAGCTGAGCAGACTGCCACCATCAGGGAATCAAGTGTCCTATGATGGAAGGGGTTAGCTGATGGAAACTGCTCACCTGGGTGCCCCTGCCACAGCTGACCCCTCCTAGCCAGGATCTCACTGGGATAGCCAGCTGTCATCCACAGCCTCTGCAGGACCCATCCTGGGTGCTTTCTGTGCTCTGTGCTCAAGGAAACACAGAGAGGGATCGTCTGGAACAGTGGCGAAGGCTGTGGCTGCCCTGGGGCCGAGATCCATCCTCAGAGCCAGGCCCATTGGAGCTGGGCAGACACAGGACACCCTTCATTCTCACTTCCTGCAAGACTCGGGTAGGATGGAGTGTGAGAGTCACAGACTCTTCACCCACCCTTTGCAGATTTAGCGTGGACACACATGCACAGATGGAGCAAAGAGGCAGGCGAAGAGGTGCTGGGAGCCAGAAGCCCAAGGAGGAGGAAGGTGGTATGCTAGTCCCTGCAGGCTTAGGACTTGCTCATTCCCAGCCACTGCCACCCACATGGTCCAAATGCCTGTTACTCAGCTACTGTCTCTGTCACTGCTGTTATGCATCACAGACTTGGCACATCCCTTTCATCAAGACTAATCTAAAACAAAACAAAGAGAATCAAGAAAGGAGTCTGCAGAGCCGCTGTGTCTCCTCGCTCCCCAGCTACACCCAGTGTCCCTCAAGAGTTGCCAACCAGGGTTCAGCTTGCTCCCCGGGGAGGAGTGGCCTCTGGCAGTTTCTTCTTTCCTCAGTATCCTCCTTGTCCTTCCTGGGTTGATGTGTGATGAGTTTCTCTTCATCAGAGCTTTTCTTTTCATTTCCAGAGGAAGAAACATCTTGCCGGCTGTCAGAGCAACCAGACATAGGGTGGGGCTGCCGTGGTCCCCAAAACCAATAGGAGCGGGTGAGAAAATGAGCAGTGCATGTGACTGTGGAGGAGAAAAGCTCAAGTCTCTTCCTTACCCCTCTATTCCCACCACTCCGGCCTCCTCTGTCAAAGGTGCAATGCCAAGTTGGTCCCTCTGCCCTTGTGTCAGCGAGTGATGGGCAAGGGGACCCATGGGGGACGTCACCATGGGGATCTGACACCTATGAATTCCAGTAATACGTTTCAGGATCACAGTGCTCAGGGGCTCTGGGTGTGGCATGTATTTGTATACAGCCTCTGTGCGCTGGAAATCCCTGCCGGCTGGAGCCTGTAATCGGACTGCTCCACACATCGTCCTCTGAAAGAGACACTAGGGCTTCTAAAGGGCCAGGGCACCTCAGGGTTCCTGGCTGCAGTGCAGATGCCAAACCTGCATGTGCAGATGGAAATAAATCAAGGGGCCTGAGCACCTCTGCTACCTCTTCCCTCTATGCACAAGGCATACTGAGTTGGGGCACTGCCACCATGTCCCTGGGGGTCCACTTGCCTGGGAAGCAGGGCTCAGGCCACTGCAAACACCCGGCGGCTCTCCCACTCTGAGCACACAGGCTGCTGCCCCTGATCAAGCAAGTCCTCACTGTCCCTTGGGAAAGGTGGCACTGTGACTCCTGGCATGCTGAGGCCCTTTCTCCAGGCCTCTTTCTACTTAAAATATGCACATGAAATTACTTTTTATGACAGAGCTGGTACAAAGAAGAAATAACTAAGCTGGATTTGTTACAGATTCATTATTACTTTTTTTTCCAGTACTAGAGATTGAACCCAGAGCTTCTGCACTGAGCTACATCCTTAGTCCTTATTTTAATGTTTTATTTGGAGAGAGGGTCTCACTAAGTTGCTAAATTGCACAAGCTGGGCTTACCTTACAGATCTTTCTGCCTCCGCGTCCCAAAATGCTAAGGTTAGAGGCATGCACCACCACTTCTTCTAAATTTAAGAGAAAACATTATGGTGTTTATTTCTGTAGGCCCCAAAGTCCAGTCCACCTCGGGCATGGGGCTCCCTGCTAGTCAGAGAAGCTGCCTGACATCCTGACTCTGAGTCCAGCATTGTCACTCTGGTTTTGTTCATTATTTCCAAAGTTTCCTCATCTCCTCGACAAGTTAAACCACACCTTAAAATGGCAGGAAATTTTCTCACAGTTCTGGAGGACAAAATCCAATGTGGCTTCACCAGGCTGCAATGATACCTGGGCAAGGCAACCCTTTGTAGAGGACTTGCTCCCTTCCATTTCCAATCCACAGCCTCATTCCATTTGCCCCATTAATCCCTCTGTGACAGAGATATTGCCACTATGCTGAGGAAGAGAACTGACTGAACATACCAGGGTGGCATCTTCCGGCTTCAAGGCTGGGCTCTGTGGCAGTGTCCACTCCAGACACCAGCTGAGCCCTGCCAGTGTGTCAGCCTTAAGGACAGTGAGCCAAGCCAGGCACCACCCTGCTCTTTGGGTCCTACTTGGGATAATTCCCAAATTCAGAACAGTTACATCAGGGGAAGGGCTGCGGTGGACAGTAGAGCCTGGGAGTGGGGCAGCTCCTGGGCTGGAAGGCAGGGGCTTCCTGGGAAGCTGACACAAGAGCTGCCCTGTAACCAGAGTGGAGGCTGAACTACAGGACAGGTCTGGTCAGCTGTACAGAGCTCTGCTGCTCACCATCCCACAGCCTATGGTGCCTCGATGGACCACGTGCCCTCTGCCCCCATCTCCATCAGTTATCCTGTTCCGACTGCTCCTGGTTCTACCACGGAGGCTATGTTCTCTGATCTCCATGGACAGTGCGATGAGGATCTTCCCAGAATCTGGTTTCTTAGGAACAAAGCTCAAAGCGAGTACTGAACTCTCCCTAAAGTTGGGGACATATATGAGGAGATAGTCAGTGACAATCATAGGAGAGGCTGAAAAGAACTTTAAGAGGGTTCAGCAGCCCACCACTGCTGCCAGGTAGTGGCTTCATGCTTCTTTCTCAAGAGCTGCCTTCTTGGTTCTTGAGTTGACTTCTCGTGGTGATGAATTTACTATAATTGCATGATGATAAATGATTGATTCTGAGAACAGGCATACTTCTGTATGAGACCACTCCAAATCTCAACACCAAATGTTCTAATTTTCATTTTTAAATTTTCTGCCACTGAAAATTGCCTTTTCCTCTCTGAGCCAATAGTTACTTAGGGCAGTCAATTAAGTCTCTTGTCTCTAAGATTTATTTGGTTATTTGGTTTTGGCTTGGGCTGGGCAGCTATTTTGCTCTATATTTTATTGCTTTGTGGCTGGAGAATTGTGTGATTTCTATTTGGAGACTTAGACACATCACAGGTGGGGGGGTGGGAGGAAGAAGGCCATTTCCCGGGCCTTGGATGGCAGAGTGACCTCTGGGTATACAGGAAAAGCTTGGCATAGATCTATCAAGAGCAGCAGTCTTGTCACTGGGCTTCAGCAGCCGCCCACCCGTGGAGAGTAGCCCTATTGGGCAGGGTCTGGTCTCTCAGACTGTCCGCCCTGAATCTGCTCCAGTTCCAACCCATAGCTCCTAGCTGCTAGTCCTGAGGGATGGTCCTCAGTCCCTCTTCTAATGCTGAGAGCACTGTGACATTCCCAGAGAGGTGACACCTGTGGGAATGTCAACTGCCCCATGGGTATGGATCAGATGCAGCCAGGAGCTCTGGGGCATGGAGCTTGGCAAGGTGCCCAGGAAGTAAGAGTGTCTCCTCAGGGGTACAGGAGAGCAGCAGACTGCAGGACATGGATGCCATGTGCCCCCACACACCACCTGTAACCACCTGGTTACTCTAAGAGGCCACTGCTTCTTGGCCTGAATCTGAGTTGGGTGGTGCTCAGAAATGATGGACAAGAGAAGAGCCTCAAGAGTGATATTCTGACAGCCACCTGTGTGACCTGGGACATGCTGCTGTTCTCAGGGACCATGGCTCTTCATTAAATTCCTAGAGTATGACTTCTGATCCAACCATGTCAAATATGCGGTAAAGGTAGCTTGCTTCCTTGTTTCCCTCCTTCCATCTCCCCTGCTCTCTTTCTGGCAGTGATTGGCAGCACTGGGCACTTTGCTTCTATCAGAGGTCACTGCCTTCTCTGCGCATCACCTGGGCAGGCCCCACTCATACTTCTGCCCTCAGCCCAATCCATCCAGCTCCTGCCTTGCCTCCAGGACATGTGTAATCTACCATCCCAGCGCCCTGCTTGTGTTCTAAATGAACGTGCTATGGGATGAGATCAGCTCGTGGGCTGCCTGGAGTCCAACCACCCTCCTCCAGGCTGTGGGACTACAGGGCACATCATGGCTTTCCTCCTTTCCAGCATCCACTCATAATTGTTGTTTTATGAGTGAATCAGCATCGCCAGTGCTGGTTTTTTCCCACCACTATAGACTCTGAGCTTGTGGCAACTTAAGGTCAATTAAGGTCAATTAAGGTCAAGGCTTGAGGTCAATTAAGAGGCCTGGAATCCAGATTTGGAAAATGGAGTGGTGATAAGGAAAGGCTGGGTCTCAAACCAACAGGGTTGGAACCAGTACTCTGCCTTCCTCCCGCAGCCAGTAAGAGATTGAGGACGCTGCTATTTGTCAGCCAACTCACTCCCCAGAAGCCTCCCATACACAGGCCTCCTCCCAGGAAAGAATAACACAGGTCCTCGAGTCCCTGTGGCCTTCCTGTGTCTATTCCTTTCCCCAAGAAGACTTCCTTCTGCCTCCTCTGTCTGTCTCTCTTGGTGACTGAAAAGTGAATAGAAAAGCTGAAGTTCTGGAATATTCTCTGGTTGGCCAATATCTGTCTACTTTAAGGAAACAGTCTGAGTTTTTTGGTGTTATTTTCATGATTCCCTAAAGAAACTCAAAATTACATTCCTGGAATGACCTCACTTCCTGAATACTCAGCCCAATTTCTTTTATATTTGGAACTAATGCAGGCACGGGCCACACAGGTCGAGTTGAGGGTCATCCCTCTGACCCTCAGTTCCTGCTTGGATTCACTTCAGGACTGGGCATAGCCCTGTGATGAGCAGACCATTTCTTGATGTACACCAACACAGTGATGTCCTTCAAGACAAGTGAGAGTCTACTTTACATAAAAGGGCAGCAAGCATTGAGGCCCAACAAGTCACTGCCACCTTAGCTCATGTCCCCAGAACTGGGACTGCCTGGTGTGCTGGTTAATCTTACATGTCATTGTTACTAAGCCAAGTCTGCCTCTCCTGCTGGTGGTACATCACTTCTGGATGTCTGTGAAGGGGAGGACAATCTCCCTCCCTCAGCAGGTGGGCACCATCCAGTCTGTTAAGAGCAAGTAGAACAAAAGAGGAGGCAGGTGCCTCTGTGTCCTGGAGTGATGAAGTCCATCTTCCACCTTCTGGCAGCAGAACCCGAGACCCGCACCGGTGAGTTGCCAATTCTCCAGCCCCAAATCTCCGCAGCTTTCCTGGATCTCCACGTGCATCCTCTAGAATCCTGAGAGCTGACTCCCACAGTAATTTTCCTCTCATTTCTACCCAAACCCTAGAAGCTTTCTTTCTCTGGAGAAGCCTGTAGAGTCCACCTGGCACAGACCAGTGATCAATACGTGACTCCTCTGAGCGACATAGAAGTTTGCATGGCTTCTAGCACTGATACAGCAGGACCTGGAGCCTTATCCAGGGAAACCGTACTTGGGAGGCTGATGGTGGCGCAAGGCTGGAAGTGGAGCAAAGTCATCAAGGGTTATTATGAATTATACCGCGACATGTCTGAATTTGTACTCTTATTTATTGCATGAAGCTAGGAATGCCAGCCTCTAAGCTGTGAAGATGTGCTGTTGCAGAAGAAAAAAGAGATGGGGTCCTTGGAGTGCCACTCCTGGGAAGGAGGGAAGATGTAATCAGAATCAGGCCTGAAGAGGAAAGAAGCCAATGTGTTTCTGGCCAAAAGCCAAGGCTGCATATGCATGACCTGGCTTCACAAGGCAGCAAAGCAGGAGGTGGGAATCATTGTTAACTTCCTTCTGTATATAAAGGCTTGGAAAGTTAAAACACCAGCCTTGTTAGTCAGGCTGCCCTGGAGCCCAACTGAAAGGCACAGAAAGATCCCTCCTGCATGACCAGGAGATAGTGGTCAGCACAGTGATGGCAACAGCCTCAGTCCTCTTGGGGGTCAGGGCCAGAATTGCTGGGAATGCCAACCAGAAGGACAACTCCTTAGATAACAGAGAAGTGAGCCTCAGAACTGGCAGCATTGGCCAGTGAAGCGGGACACATTTCAGGTGTCGGAGCCTCACACTTTGACTACAGCGTCACTGGACAGAGAAGAAGTCCTGGCTCCACAGCCTGGTGCTGGACCATGGGAATGAGCTTGGGGGAACCCAGGCTCACTTAGAAAGACCCCAAGGGAAACCCACCCACTAAACTTGGAGAGTTCTGAAACCACTCACAGGAAGTCAGGAAGAAGACGCCCCACCCACTGACAAGTACATCAGAAAGGAAGTCAAAGGGAGGCCGAGGGCAGGGATTCTGGTCAACGGGGGTGAAGACACCTGTGCAGGGTTCACACTAGGACCACGGGGCTGGGGGCTCTGGAGCTGGACACCATGGTTGGCTGGGAAAACACCCAGTCAGAGCCACAGACAGACTCACATCCAGCCTTGCATCCCCTCACCCAACCTCCCTGCCCCTCAGTGCTGAAGAGTGAGGTTATTCCTACCTTCCAGGTCAGAGCAGCCTGTCAAGGCCATCTGAGTCACATCTACCACCCTCTGTGCTCAGCTGGCAGCCTGAACGCAGGGTCCTGACTATGTCTCCACTGGCCGCTCCTCACCATCTTTCCTGCCATCCCTCGTTGTGCCCTTTTGTAGTAACAAGTTTGCTGGATGCTCAGCAGATGCCAATAGTTTTCAACCTTAAACCCATTTCAGCTGTAAAGCAGCCCTGTGAGGAGGTCCTGGCAATCTCCACTGGCCCCACACAGCTGGACCCCTGCCTCAGGAAGAGCCCCTCAGCCCAAGCCATCCACTGCATCCAGCTGGCCACTACAGCCATCCATCTCCTAGCCAGGACTGACCCTTTCTCTCCCGGATGTCCAAGCCCTGTGCTCCCTGCTGCTGCCTCAGAAGGAGCCTCAGGTATGCGGCCTGCAGTCCTCATATCCAGACAGCGCTCCTCAGGGCCAACGCTGGCCAAGCATACACTTCCAACAGCCACTAGAGGCCACTGTTGTTTGTCTTTGCCTTTCTACCCTGTGTCCCTGGGTGGACTCCCAAGTAGATCCTGAGTCCCCAGGTCATTAACGTGCCAGAAGTGACTTCTGGCCCACCATCATGAGGAGCAAGTGAGTGCATCTCCTTTCCTCATGGACTCGTCACCCACATGGCACTCTCCTGCCTCCTGGGAACCACCATCCACTCCTAGGTGCGTGTCAGACAGGAAACACCCTGACTCTCCACCCTTGGCTGTCATTTCTGAAGGAGGCAGCTCACTACCAGGCTCCACTGTCATGGAGTGTCACCAACCGACACCCCTTCCAGAAGTTCCCAGCAAAGTCAATCCTGCCACATCATATAGCAGAGGCTCCATCAACCACTACAGTTTCTAATCCACAGACTCTCAAGATTAGAATAGACTCTCAGGGAAAGCCAGGGAGGCAGGGATGCCAGCGTTCACAAAGCCACACACCCCACACCACGCCAGCCGGGACACTGGTGTTCACATGCACCTTGTATCCATGTTTGCTTCCAGCTCAGACCTGACATGACAGTGGTCCATCAGTTAGGGTAGGTTATTCATCCAGATTTCTGCTTGTGTCACTCACATGGCAGAAGGGAAAGAGACAAATTCCCCTTCATCCGGTGAGGCCTCCACTGTCCCCAGAGGACAAAGCAGCCCTAGCTCAGCTGGCATCTTTCATGTTTTCTGTCTTGCTGAGTTTATGTTCCTTGACTGTAACTGGGACATAACATGGACTGTTTGTACATTTTATCTTTCTGGGTCTTACCAAAGTGATTTTCCAAAATGCTTTCATTTTCACAGCTTGGCAGAGAATCAACAAACATGTGACAACCCCATACTTGGCTTGTGAAGAAATAGCTTTGAGTCCTTCCAAATCCCTCAGAGGCTGCACCCAGACTGGACGCTTAGTGAAATTTGACCCTTCCCGTGCTTACAGTGGGCCTTACCAGCAATAGTTCCAGGCCATTAATCCAAAGAAACAGAATGTATCTCCTCTTCATCTAGCTCATGACCAGGGTGGTAAAGTGGAGTCATGGAGGCAGAGGGGAGCCACAGAGAACACATGATGACTTCACCCATGTCATTCAGAAATGGTAGCTTGCCTGGCCAGGCTTGACTTCTCCTGTGCAGCTATAAATCTATAATGAACCATACCCCTTGTTCTGTCTACTTACTCGAAATTCTCTGCACTACGAGCCCAGCCAGCTGTATCTTGCCACATGCAGAAATGGAGGACATGGAATAAGTAGGCTGAGTGTAAAATCAACGCCCATTACCCCAGGCATTCGGGCCCAAGCTTCTAGCTCCTCTGCCTCATGGAAAAGCCTCCCTGTTAGGCATGACATGAGACAGGGACTGCTGAGCTTCAGTGGATCATGAAGTGAGTAGGTATGGGCCACTGCTGACACTTGGGGCACCTGTGACAGAACAGAGAGGCAGGAGGCTTGTTTGGACCCTGGGCTAAGGATCTTGCTATCTCTCTGGCTGCATGAAGCACCACAGAGTCGTCCATGAACTCATTGTTCCTACCACCTGGCAGCCACTCACAGCTCCTCCTGGTGGCCTTCAGATAAGGACAAGCACTGATAGAGCAGGCTTCTATTCTGCAGCTAGCACTAGAGGAAACAGGGAAGGGTTGGGAAGGACCCCAACCCAGGATGCGGAGAAAGTGATGAATTTCTGCTTGTGTTCTCACCTCTTCTATTCACCACTGAACTGGAGGTTTTAGTGCAAAGAGACAAGGGATGAAATAAAGCTATAAATATTGGAAAGGAAAGGATTATATCATCCTACTTTTCAGGTGATACAAATATAAAGTCCTAAGGATGCTACAGAAATGCAACTTGAGCTGATAGAGAATTTTGTAACATCAAAAGTGCCAACTCAATATATGAGCATCAGTGGTATTTGTCTGCACTATTGGTGAATAATTTAAAGTAGAAGCAGAGTCTGGGGATGTAGCTCATTGGTAAGACACTTGCCTTGCATGCATGAGACTCTGGGCTCAGTTAGTATTACAAAATTAATTACCTAATTAACTTTAAAATATCATTTACAATAATATCAAAATATTAAAAATTTAGGGATGCATTTAGCACAATCTGCAAAATCTTCTATATCAAAGGCTATAAAGCATTGCTGAGAGAAATCAAGAAAGAAATATATCAAGCCTTTGGTAGAGGACTTATATTATTAGGATATCAATTCTTCCCAAATTGATTGAGTCATTCAGTAAAATCCCAGCAGGCTTTTTTTTTCCATCAATTGACAAGATTCATACAGAAATTCATACAGATGGTATGAATCCAGAATGGCCTCACCATCTTGAAGCCAAGCTAAAGCAGGCTTGCCAGCTTCACCACCAGGCTGTCGCATTCCTGTGTTTACACTGCACAAGGTGCACTGGCTTGGGGCAGAGTGCAGAGCAGGTGGACAACCATCACATGTTCTTCAACAAGGGAGCCAAAGCAGCTCAACGGAACACCTCAGTGGGGCCTGCTGTGTCCACCAGGAGGGCTAGTTGGTCCATATGAGCAGAGATGACAGGGCGCACCCCCACCTCCTCCAACCTCCTCCTTTTCTCCTTCCTTGGTCCCAGAGCCTGCTAAAACACAGAAGCATTAAAAGGTAGGACACAAGCTCAGCTGAGTCCTGCAGACTCCTACTTAATATAGACAGCTTAAAATTTCTCTCCCTTTAATTTTTTCCTCTGACAAACCTTTTCATGAAGAATCAAAGGCTCTCATTGAATCTTGCTGTTCAGAAGTGCAGGCTGAGGTTGCTGACGTGAAATCTGGCAGCCAGTTGCCTGCGAGAAGCCTTCGGCGAAGAGTGATATCTTATTCTGCTTTTGCATCAGAGCTGCCGTGTGCCCTTGATCTCCACAGCACCTGTGCCTGTGCCCATGGCCTGTTTCTACTTGGATCTCCCTAAAGTAGAGCTCTGTCATCACTCTACCATGTTTAGCAGGAGCGGGGAGGCATAGAAGTCCAGCATCCTAGTCATGGAATGCTAAGTCAGCTCTTCCCACAGCTGGGGACTGAAAGGCCAGGCCATTTTAGGGCTGTACCTGGCCATTGGCCAAATGTACTTACTAATGGCCTCTGGAGAGTTGGAACCAAGCCCAGGCTGGGAACTGACCCTTCAACTCATGGGCCCAGCTTCTGTCTCCCCCCCAGCTGCCAGTCTGGGGGACACACCCTGCCTCCATGGAATCATTGCTGACTCCTCAGGAACTGCAGGCCCACCTCCTCTGGGGACTTACTAAGGGGTGACCAGAAAGACCCAAAGAAGGCATATCAGAGCCCAGCAAGGCCAGAGTCCCTGTGGGCTCTCAGAAATATCCAGCTTTAAGGGTAACAAGAGCTGTGGACCTTCTGCTAAAGTCCTTCCCCGGTGACAGCCCAGTAAGTTCTCACCTGCAGCCACAAGAATTTGGAAGCATCTGCCATCCCCAGGTGAGCTAGGCTCTGAGGGGAACCACAGGGCCCACTGGGGTCAGGGCAGGTGTGAAAAAAAAATGCTGCAAGATTACAGGCTCACTTGTGGCTGTGCCCCTCTTCACCTCTCTGGTCCTCTGGCCCCTCAAGCACATACTGTATCTGTCCTGCTAAGTCTTCCTCTGATGAGCTGGTATCTTGATGCTTCATCCCTACTGACCCTTGGCCCCTGGAGGTGGATCACAAGCGACTGATGCCAGTGTGTAAAAGGCTCTGCCCAGGAGGGTAAGCAGCTGTCCCCAGGGGTAGAGAGCAGCAAAATCAGGTGCATCAAGCAGGGAACTGTGGCTCATAGATGCTGGGATCCCAGCCCCATGCATAGAGAGAAGGCCTTGCCTCAACCCTCCTGGGCAGGCCTCTGGGTGGCCTCACTGCATACCAGGAAGCCACAAGCCTGCTACAGCCTTCCAGGACCTGCCGGGAAGCGCTGGCCCTGAGTCCACCCGGAAAACCTCAAGGGCAACATCTACCAGTCAGCTCGCTGGAGGCAGCTGCCACTCCAGGCCCCACTCGTGGAGAAAGGAGAGGAGGCAAGAAAGACACCAGGCATAGGAGTAGGTGCTGGCCTGGCTGCAGCAGAGAATAGCCTGGATCTCACCTCCTCCGCTGCGGGATGGCTGGTGGGTCTACTCTGAAACTGGCTAAGCCTGGCTTCCCCACCACAGCCCAGAACCTATCTGGTGGGCAGTCTGGTCATACCACCCCAACTCTGACACACACACACACACACACACACACAGGGCCCCAGTCCAGGCCAGGTGTTAGGGGGCAGTGGCAGGGAGGCCCTGCTCCAGGATCCAGTCCATGTCCAAGCACAGTTCCCACCAAGTGGGGGTGTAGCCAGCTAAATCTGGGCCCCAAACACCCAAGCAACCTGTGCATATATCACCTTTCATGCAAGAGGCTCTCTAGAGATGTGGTTAAGATAAGCAATCTCAGACTGGAGATTACTCTGATGACCCAGTGGGTGCTTTCTTAAGGGAGACAAGATAACCCAAGAAGAGGCAAGAGGCCAATTGGAGCAAAATGGAGACCTGCCCATTGTAGTCCAAGCTAGAGGAGGTCAGGGACCAGGGACGGAGGCCTGGAGCCTCCAGAGGGACTGGCCCTGCTGACACCTTGGTGTTAGCTCTGACTGGTGCCTTCAGACCAGAAGCTGAATCAGAGACCTGCCAGAGACGCCAGTGCCAACCCTTCTGCTGGGGCTCTGTTGCCAATAGTCTGACAAGCAGAACTGTGCACAGAGATGGCTAACCCTGGATCCGCTGCCTGGACCTTATCCGGCAAGCATTGGAACTCAGCAGTGTGCTTGCCGATGGAGCACCAGAGCCTCTAAGGAGCAGCGCGTTCCTGAATCAGTCTCTCCTCCCCCACTGGCATTACTGATGCCACAGCTGCCTCTCCTGTGCCTTTTCAAGCGTCTTGTTTCCCATTATGGTAATTTATACTTGTAATTCTGGCCTTGATCAATAAAGGCAAGAGAGAAGATTTACACATTCAATCCCAAAGGGGCGGGGGCAGCAGAGGCAGTCAGGCATCCGTGCGGAGCTCCATTTGGACCCTTCTGAAAGGAAGCAAGCCCATCGGAGGAAGTGTCTGCAGTGTCTGCAAACTGAAACAGGCCAGCGATTTCCCGTTCCCTGTGGGGTTTGCGCTGGCAAGTCTGCAAGGAGCAAATGCATTCGGAGCCACAGGAGTCACTTACGGCCTCAGATGGGATGGGATGTTAATCCCTTCGCTATTTTAGAACTTGTCTCTGAGCTGGAGTACCTGAAATCATTTAGGGGCTTAATTTTGCATGAGGATGTAGAAAAGGGATAATGCCTCTGAAGCAGCCTAAGGAGGGAGGGCAGAGCTCCCGGCTGGGCTCAGAAGAAAGGGCACAGGCAGGTGTGAAGTAGTAGTAGCTCCACCCCACTGTACTGTCCCAGGGCACTGCTGTGGACTAGCAGACGAGAGAGGCTAAGGGACTGAGAGGGGGCAGGACTGAAATTACAGCCCTCTTCCCAATTTAGAAGTGGCCTTGAGGAAGCAAAAACCTTACTGGGGCAACATTTGTACTGAATATGACCTTTGGCCCCAGTATCTGCTGAGGCCCCCACCCTCCCCTCCGGGTCCTGAGATGGAGGCAGCAGTCATTGCCCACAGGTGAGGTAGAACACAAAGCTGCCCCTACAGGATCCTGCTGCACAAACTTGCAACATGCTTACCCGCCCACAGGTTTCACACCCACGATCGCACATATCCACAGAGAAACACAGCCACCTGCCGACACGTACCCCCTGAGGCACATCTGCGCACACCTGCATGTCTCCGTGGCTGGCCCTACTCCTGCATGCACTGGCTCCTGGGCATCCCGTGCAGTGGAAGGCTGAGGCCAGCAGTCAGGCCACCTGGCACTGCCTGGCCTGGCTCCAGATAGCCGCCCCCTCCCTGGCACGGCTTCTTTCCCAGAAGGAGCTCATTAACTTGTTTTTCCACCGGTATTGTGTGTCTCCAGCCACCCGGCCTGGGGCTGGGCAGTGCCCGGGAGCAAATATGCCATGTTGATCAGCAGAGAGGGGAGCAATGGGCAGTGTGTCTATCAGGGACAGATCCTCTGCAGTTGCATGTGGGGCAGTGTTTCCACTACTTGTCACCAGCTGTCACTTTCTGTCATTCAGAGTGTCCTGGAGAGGCTGCTGTACAGCAGCTCTGGGTAGTGACCTGCTGGGCACCCGATAGTATCTCAGGGCAGCCTGGGTGGCTCTGGCTCATGCTCAAGGGGACTTGGGCCTGGGGGTCCTTCAAGATCTCAGCCCTTGGGTCCTTACCATGCTTCTTTTGTAGATGGCAGCTGCTGGTTCTCACCAACAAACAATTTACTTTTAATTGAGATGTGTGAATTCTTTTTGGCAATATGTCTGTGTCTCTGTGTGTCTGTGGGTGTCTCCATGTTTGTCTGTCCCTGTGCCCTATGTAAGTCTGTGTGTCTATATGCCTCTCTATGTCTGCTCTATGTGTGCATGTCTGTGTGTCTGCATCTCTGGTGTGTTGCTGTGTGTGTATGTGTGTGTATGTCTGTGTGTGTATGTGTGTGTATGTCTGTGTGTGTGTGTGTGTGTGTGTGTGTATCTGTCTCTGTGTATCCACACTTTCACGGGACAGTCAGAAACCACAGTCCCACACCCTTCCCTTCTTTTGTGGACACAGGGAGTCCAGTGTCCTGGAAAATGAGTCCTGTGGGGGCCTCTGACTCACAGAACCACTTCCTTATGCCCTCCCGTGCCCACAGCCTGGAGTGCAGGCACCCACAAGTGGACTCAGAGTGTGACTCACCCATCTGTTGGTCTCCAGTTGGATGGCTTCCCAGGAAGGGCGGTCAAGGACACGGAAGGCGCAGGGGCCAGGGACTCTCTGAACTCCCAGCACCCTGCTGAGCCACCATGGGAAGCCTCATCCTCCCACTACCACTGGGAAGGAGGCTCCACAGCCCTTTCAGCCTGAGGGCTATGACTGATTGCCATGTCTGCAAGACGGGCCAGTGCTGCCAGTCTTTATTGTGTGATGGCGCCTCACTGCAACCTTGACCCAGACCCCATCTGTGTCCCATCCTGTGTCCAGCCTTTCACTGGATCTCTCCACTCTTACTGATATACAGATGCTCGTGACGTGGCCTGTGGCCTGTACTTTGCTTGCTGTGTCCGTACTCTGCCTTCTTGTTCTCTGTTACTTGACAGGGTTTGTTTGTTTGTTTGTTTGTTTTCATGTATTCAGTTTCACCAGTCTCCTATTTTCTAGTCAGAGTTTTTTTAGTATATTTAGGGTCTCCCATCCACTTCAAGCACCTTTATTTCTCAGGCAAAACTGTTGAGGAATCCCCTTTCATGAGTTCTTGACCCATCCTGGGATAACCTTGCTCTTTTTTCCACTTAAAAATAGTCACAGCCAGTGACTACTCTGTTCATGTGGATACCTGCAGGAGAACAGAGCAGTAGAACTAGAAGGTGAGGGGCTGCCAGTCCAGGTGCCCACCCTGGGAGCCTGCTTCTGTTTGGGAGTTGTGGAATTTTCACAATGCATTCAGCATGGGATTGATTTTAATCTGCTCTAATCTGAAGAATAAATATTTGGTCATAAGTGTGTGGTTTGCACAATCAGCTAAATGTCATTGACGACAGGCATCAGGTTTTCTGTTAGTCTTGCATAGAACAGGCAGAGTAAACTGCTTGGGGCACCAAACTATGGACCCTTGTGGGGCTGTGTGTAGGTGCATATGTGTGTGTGTATCTCTGTATCTCTACACAGGCACAAGACGTATGTCTGTGTGCACACACATGTATGTGTGTTTCTGTGTGTGTCTGAGTTTTGTGTCTGTGTGGACATGATCATGCATGTGTCTGTATCTGAGTGTGTGTCTGTGTGCACATGCCTGTATGTACATGCATGTGCCTGTGTGGGCATAAGAGTGTGTGTGTGTCTCTGTGTGTATGTGTGTACAGATGTCTGAGTTTCTGCATACCTCTGTGGACCTAGCATGTGTGTCTCTGTGTGTACATATGTGTGCAAGCATATGCATGTGTGTGATTGTCTGAACATCTGTGTAGACTGAAGCATGCACACAATGGGCCGCACTGCACTGTGCTGTCAGGAGGAGCCCTGCAGCCCTCGTCCTAAAAGGCTCCACTGACACGTGTGAAGAGAACCTGTGCTGAGGAGCATGTGGTAGGGTGGGAGCAGGTGACAGGGCAGCCTCAGCCTGTAGCATCCACTCAGAGGCACCTGTCCCTAGAAAACTTTTTTTTAGAAATGTCACCAATTGAATGAGGGTTCTTTTGCTCAATTCAGATAGAAATCGTGAATTAGCAAAATGAAATTCTGCCAGCATTTCCAGTCTTTGAGTTCTCGTGGCCTCAGGCGCTAGACCCTCAGCTGCTAATTACTACTGGTCTATGGCCCTGCTTGCTGGTCACTGATCTCCATCCACTGCTGGCCCCTGGAGCTCTTCAAGACTAACGGCCCCCAGTAGTCATTGCTATTTTCCCAGCATCCAGTTTGTCTACACTGGAATGAGACTTTGTTTGAATAGGACCTTTCCTGCAGCCCAGGTGGGTCAATGTTTAAGAAGTCCGGCTGAATGGGGTGTGAGAATGCTGCTTAAATAACAGCAGCTGCAGGCCTGTGATTGGTCCAGATTCAATTTTGTTGTTTGGTTCAAAGTTAAGTCCACAGGAACATCGAGGACACAAGCAACTGGAGCTGTCAAACAACACCTGCCCCCTTCCAACTATCAAAGGGAAAAAAGAAGCATTGGGTTGTCTCAGAAGCATATTTACTCACAGATCTCCCAAGTCCAATTCCTGCTCTGAGGAAGTTCACATGGGCTTTGGGTCCAGAAGCTTCTCTGTCTGAGGGACTGTAGAAGGGTTCTAGGTAGCCCTGACCCAGATAGCTGCAGGGCCCACCTCACCTGGCTTCTCCTGAGCCCAGAATGTGCAGGGATCTACCAGAGACTGCAGCTGGACCTCAGTCACCTTCCCTGCTCCTCACCCTCCTAGAACAGGGTTAGGCCAAGGCCACCCTCAGAGCCTACCCCCATGCCATGTCAGACACAAGGTCTCCACTCATGGACACTAGTCCAACCAGCCATTCATTCCTGAGGCCCATACCCTGGGACTCAGGCTGCAGGGCATTCAGCAGCCCCAGGTTGAGTGCAGCTTTACCTCCCCCAGCCAAGGAATCTGAGTCCTCAGCTACCTTCCTTCCTGTCTTGAGTAGACACGAAGGTGTTCAAACAAGCCTCAGTACCAGACATCACGTTTTCAATCCACTCAGAAACCCTGAGCCAGTGAGGGAGAGTCAGAACCCAGTCTCTGCATACCATGTGACCCCAGTCATTCACTCTATTCTTAATCAAATCACCCCAGCACAGAGAGCCCCACTCCACACTCAGAGGAGGTGCGAAACTGCATGTGCCTGTTAATGAACTGTTTCCTAGGAATACCTCCCCCACCCAAGCCACACGCCTGGAATTAAACCTGGCATTTGAATGCCATAATAAAGTCAGAGGAGCTCTGTTGGCAGCAGGACACTGCAAAAATCCAATTACGCTGTGCATTTTAATTCCCTCGCCTGTGTGCTTCTTACTGGATAGAGGGAGAGGTGTGCAGCTTCCTGTGGTTTATCTGTGCAGCCCAGAAGCAGGTATTTCACTGACTGATGACAACTGGATGGGTGCAGGATGGCAAGTCATTAAAAACACACATCTCCAACCTTGACTTTCAATAATGAAGACAGAAGTGCTGGAAAGAGGAGATTAGTTTGTACAAAAAGGGAATTAATTGTATTTAGGGTCTTCTCACTAGTAGACCCTGGGCAGAGAAGGTCTCTGGCCACCTGGCAGGACCCTCCAAGGTCACAGCTGGGATTCTGTGGCTCAGGAGAAAGACTCGCTGTACACTGGCAGGTCAGCAAGAGAATCGGCTTGAATTCTCGGAATCTGAACACACTTGGGCCTCAGGTTATGAGACAACGCACAGCCGTGTGGCCTGGGCACAGGTACACACGGTGGGCTTCAATCTAGGAATCTGAAACATCCCTTTGCACTCACTGATCCTGAGAATTGAGCTGTGCACTTGGTCTTGCCCCACCTGGCATCTCTAACCATAGGAGCCACATTCCGCATGGGGCCTCCCCACCTGTATCTCTGCACTACCTTAATCCTGAGTTCTCTGGTCTGCTGGTGATGCTTTCTTGGCTGAGACTTGTCCCTCTGATGCTAGGGGCTCTTTCTTCACCTACATTAGTAACTGCGTTTCAGCTGAGTGGAGAAATTCTGGAAGCAGACACATTGGTGCAGGCTGCCATCTTCAGCTGCAGATAACAGCATCCAATTGGTCATCACTGACACTTGTGTGCTACAGGACCCAGTACTTACACCACACACCTTTGCTTGGGCCTGGTTCTCCCAGAGCTAAAATAATAGGTGCCAGATATGTCAGTTTGTAGATAGGGGCTCTTTGAGTGAGCTGATGTTAATGTCTGTGACCACACTATGCTTTCTGCACTGAGTATAGACTGCTATTGAAAGTGGGAAAACAGGTACAAAAATATGAAAATGATGGGGAAAAGGAGAGAAAAAGAAGACAGGGCAGGGAAAGGGGAGGGAGGTCAGGCCCTGGCCAGTTCCTGGTCTTCCTGGAAGGATGGGCAAATTCATACCCAATAGCTTCGTGGAAACAGATGATCCAGCAGAAGCACTGTCCTTACTTGTCCTTCAATTTGAAATGTGATAGTAAAATGGAACTGATGTGGCAGAACCACAAGAAAGTACATTTAGTAACCATGAATTTTTATCTCCTAGTAATGGGGCTTCTAGGGTAGCATACCTTCTAAGGAACCAGCATATTACAAGCACTCGTCCAGGGGAGCTGCCTTTTGCCTGCCTTCACCAGGACAACTGGCACCACTGGGCACTCCAGGCTCCTGCAGCCCCTGCTCCTGCCCACTCACTATGCTAGGGGGGTACTGATGTTGTCCCGGGCCAGATGCTGACTTGACTGGTACCTGGTAAGTGCACTTTTCATGCCTTGTACCCTAGGGCCAGGCTCGGGACCTTGACATTGGATCAGGGACTTCCAATCCTTGTTCTTGGGTGCATATCACAATATATCATCAGGTCTCTGAGCAACTTGGTACAAAGACATCCTCTAAGGTTCTGTGAAACTAGACTAAGCAGATACACAAGGTGCCTTAAAATGAGGGGGATTTTATACTGGTAGGGAAATTACACACAGGTGTAGAGCTGAAGGATCATAACTTCACAATGGCTCTGCAGGAAGCAAGCCATGGTCTTCACTGCTGAGTCCTTGCCTTGGCCAATGGCTGCTTCTCCTTCCTCTTTCTGGAAGGACCGCAGCTGTTGGGCTCTGGGTTTCCAACAACCCTGTGACTTGAGAGTTGGAAGTCCGATGGCCTGGGATCCCATCCTGGCCACGCTATAACTTGGGTTTATTAGGTGACTATTGCTAAACCTGGCACCAGGAGAGAAGATTCATCCACAAAATATATATGTACATCATGGTACTTCATAATTAAATGGGATATGAAAATGGGTGAACTAGAATTTATAAATCAACAATGTAAGCAAGGCAGGTGGGCTGACACCAATAAGATGGTAGATTGGGAAGCCCCAGGCCCCTGCCAGCCTGCAGAGACACTGATTTATCAACAACATATGCACCACGTAGTTTTTGTGAGTGCAATAGCATCCATCTGGGCAGGTGCAGCCCGCCCACATAAATCCAAAGTCAAGAAAAGCCGTATCCACAAGGACAGGAAAATTCACTGCATATCTTGCCTTCAATCTTCTCTCCGGTACAACACATCAGGATTAGGAGGAAACTCCTAACCCCTCCCCTCTCTCAGAAGGGAAAGAGAAGTGTGAATGCATGTCTGGTGCTCTGCTGTGCTGGGGCTGCCCACTGGACTGGCTGGCACCTCTGTCCCTGACTCGAATGAGCACAGTGTGGCTGTCAAGTTGAACACTGCAGCTCATTACAGCACAACACACTGCAGTGCCCCAGAGAGACACCAGGGAATAAGTAGCAACCCTTGAAGAAACAGGCAAACACCTAACAGGTACATCAGACACTTGAGCCCCAAGAAGATGCAACCCCAGAGGAGATCTGAGAGGCCTCAGAACCTCGAGCTACGCTGATGTGTGGAAGACTGAAGTCGCTCCCTAACGACTGTGAGTATGGCTATTTATTTGAAATACCCAAATCTCAATAAAAGGCACAGGCATTCAAAGAAATAAGGAATTGCAGGAACATCGGGGAAACAAAACTGATATCCAGAAAAGACCCTAAAGAAACAGCAAACTCTGGGAGGCTGAGGCAGTAATGCTCCAAGTTCAAGGCCAGCTTGGGCAACTTAGTGAGACCCTGTTTCAAAATAAAGGGAGCTGGGAATGTAGCTTAGTATGACAGTCTTGAGCCCAATACCCAGTAAAACACACAGAAGGAAGAAAGAAATGGAAGGAGGGAGGGAAGGGGAAAGAAGGAGAGAAGGGAGAGAAGAGATTAATTTATAAATTAACAAACAAAAGATTCAATATACTATCCCAAGGATGCTCAATGAGCTGAAAAGAAGCACAAATAAATAGGTTAATTCAGGAAAATGATTGTTGAACAAAATATTTAGAAAGGGAATCTGTTAAAAATAAAAGTAGAAATTC
>PVJX010017648.1:0-38006 GCA_004027295.1 Dolichotis patagonum | reverse complement strand
ACTATATGCATGGCTTTATACTATTGTATTATGTTTGATATTATTGTAATTGAAACTATGCTCAACTATAGCAGAGTAAGAGATATGGTGTTAGATACTGTTGATGTCCAGTTGACTTAATGTAAAGTACTGTGTTGCCTATGTTGTCCTCTTCTGATCTGCTCTGTACTGCCCCCTTTTGTTTTATTCTCTTTTAAATAAAAAAAACAAATAAACAAATGAACCAAACAAAAAAAAAAAACAAAAAAAATAAAAAAATAAATTGCGCTGTTCTGTAAAATGCTTAACCTAGAAAAGAAGATTCCAAAGTTCTGTATGTCCTAACTTCTATCTGGCTGTGTCAACAGTCTGACAGCATTCCTGTGGTTTTTAGCTTTAAAAGCCACTCCCCTTAGCTGTAAGGCGCGCAGTCTTTGGGTTGATCCTAAGGAGACTGTGTCGCTAGGCCTAGAAAAAAAGCCTTTGCTCCCCCCCCCAAAAAAAAAAAGTTCTGTTGCTCTGTGTTCCCAAATTCCTGGACAGCCAGCCGCAGGGAGGAGCTGTTTGCTGAGAGCACACTCAGCTTGCAGAATTCCTTCCCAGGGACACAACTCTAACGGCTTGCCTGTATCCTAACTCCTACCAAAGCTACCCAGTTTGTAGCTGAGTGTGGTGGGTCACACCTATAATCCTGATATAAGGGAATGAAACACCTGACCTACTATGTCCTGTATGAGTTCATGTTTTCTGAAATCGAAGAATGAATTTTGGGAACAATGGAGGTTAAGAGCAGAAATATTTATTGAGAGAAAGAAAACTTCTGCCTAAGAGAGACAGAAGGGGTCCCGAGCGGGTTGCCAGGACTCTCTTTTCCAGGGATTTTTCTAGAGCAAAATCACGGGGCAAGACGGGTTCAAGGTGGGGAAAACTGGGAACTCACAAGGCAGACAGGCATAAGGTGGGACAGAACTATGGTTAACCAATAAGATTAATAGCTCAGGTAAAATTGATTACATTAGGGACACATGGGGAAGCGAGTCACGTAGAAAGCTGGCATTCTTAGAAAGCAGGGACTCTTCCCTAGGGATTGGGATGGTGACTCCAGACTTCCTCAGGATGACAGGGAACTATTTAGAATATCTGTCCTTAGGATATGGATGCATTTGTTTGATCTTTTGTCTTGAGGCCTGGCCCACAGCAGGAGGTGTCTGTCTCCCCCATAGTTGCAAGGTATCTGGGCTTCTGCTCTGGCTCCTTTGAGGACCTAGCCCTGTCTCACTGCCTATAATATTTCTAACTAATTCAGCTGCCGGCAACAATCCCACTCTGGGAGGCTGAGGCAGGAGGATAGGAAGTTTCAGCCCTGGATAATTTAGCAACTTAGTGAGACCCTGTCTCAAAAATATGTTTAAAAAAATTAAAATTCCTGGGGATGTCGCTCAGTGTGAAGGCCCTGGGTTTGATCTCTAGTGCTGCAAAAAGAAGAGGGAAAGGGAAAAGGAGAAGGAAGGAGAATGGAGGGGAGGGGAGGGGAGAAGAAGGATGTGGGAGAGGAGAAGGAAAAGACAAGACAGGACAAGCCCCAGAGCTGTGGCAGGCTCATGTAGGACTGGAGAAAGTCTAACCAGAGGGAAGGTGTGTTGTGCACGCTGAATCTGCACTTTTCTTTACCCTTTGCCTAGACGTGGGCATAAATGGTGGTGACACAGCAGGACTCTGGCTCACTCCTGCATGGGCTCCAGTTGATGGCGACCAAGTGTCTGCTTCAAACAAAGGCAGTGGTTCAGGTCAGGAGCTCTCAGCACTAATCCCAGCTCACTATCGGGTTAGTCAAAGACTGGCTTCATTTTTAACTATCCCAGCTTAGATAGTTCCCAGGTGAGGGTCCTGGATTTTGCTTCTTCTGATTTTTCTGGGATCAAAAGATGCTTTAGCATCTTTCGTGTTGCTAGGGAGATCAGCCTCAAATCAGCAGGGCGAGGCCAGGGATTAGGGCTGAGGCCCCTGGAGAACTCTGAAGGACCGCTCACCAGGAGTAGACTTTGTGTCTCTCTTGGCAAACATCCAAGGGTCACACAGTGGCATGGCGCTCACAAATCCCTTCCCCTCCTTTCCTTTCCAGCTGTGAGGCTGAGTTGCATTAATTAGGTAAACAGCTGAGCAGCTTGGAGCCTGCTTTTCTGCAGCGGGGCTCCGTGGGCTGCTGTCCTTGGGGCAGGAGTGCAGGACCAGGCCAATGGCCAGCCTGTTTTGCAATGCAAATGTTCACAAGAGCATCCTGGTTGTGCCTTGGAACTGGATGCAACAAAGAGTGTTTGGGAAGACATAGCTGGCTTTGTTGGCAGCCTTTCCTTCTGAAGTCTAGAACCTGTCCTTTGGTTTTGGTGTGTTCAGAGTTTACATCATAAGGAAAAGTTGCTTTATTCTACAAGGTGACCAATTTGAAATTGGAACCATGTAGCATTGTTTGGTTTTGGTTGTATTTGATTTTATTTATTTATTTATCTATTTTTGTCTTACTAAGACAGGGTCTCGCTATGCACTTCAGGCTGGCACACTGTAGTGCAGGCTGGTCTGGAACTTGCAACGATCCTCCTGCTTCAGCTTCCCAAGTGCTGGGATTATACACATGCACCACCACACCTGGCTTGTTTTGGGTGTATTTAAAATAGTATCTTTTAAATGGATCTCTTAAACTTATACAGCCTGGAACTGTTATGTTTATGCACACAGTTCCAGACCCTTTCATCATTAAGGGATTTTGTCTGCAGAGAGCCATGGGAGGTCAACCCAGGCTTTAGCACTCCTGTGTAGGGCAGGTGCCTGCCGAGCACACACAAGCACTCACTAAACAATTTCCTTGGTGAATTATTTATGGCACAGTGACATTAACCTTTTATCTTGGACTTCAATTCACCCTCTAAAATGTTGGTCTGGCCATTTTTTAAATCTTATTCACAAATGGATGTTTTTCCTATGCTACACCACGCTCTTCCCTGGTTAATTTAGCTTCTTGTTAGATCAAGACCTGCAGGAGACAACTTGGGCAGCTCCCCCTTGAATGCAGAACAATTGCATCAGCATTAGTTAAACCCTGTCTCCATGTACTGATATGCATAGAGCTAGCTATGCTATTTCCTTCTCCCTTCACGTGGCTCTAAGCAATGCAAATAACTCTCACTAAGGTACCGATATGTGACCCTGGAAGCCAACAGATAGTCTTGTTTTCTTGCATCAGATTCCCTATAAATGGTTGAACACAGTGGAATGGCAGAGCCATATAGCTCCAGAAATGTCAACTGGGTTGAGCCACAAGATAAGAGGCAATGACTTCCCACAAGAGTTAACATATCAGAAACTGAAGTCACAGCCTCCTAAACTCATTCTAATGCTACCTCAGTGGAGTTACGCAGATGGTCTTTCTGCACATCCTTCCCCCTGCATATCACAGAGGCGCTTGCTGTCCAGAAGGCCAGCTCAGCTCACACTGCTCACGAAATTCCCACCAGTTTCACCATCACTCATCCTTGAGCCATTCCCTTCTTCCTGGGATAATAAATTCTGGGGGAAGCTTTGGATCAGGGCCTTTGTTCCATGAATCCTCTCCTGGGCCAGACTCAGGACCCCGTGACTGCCCATTACTATGAATATGTTTTAGAGTTTTTATTCTTGCCAGTACACTTGGAATAAGATGAAGCCAAAATCCAAAAGAAGAAACAATTCCATCCAGAAACTATATGTTTAATTTAATGAGACTAAGGCCTCAGGTTCTTACAAATTAAGTTAACAAAAGACACAGACCACCATCAAATTTGCATTACAAAGCCTTCCCCTTGTAATGACAAAACAGTAAGCAAGTCAATCATTATCAAGTTATCAATTGATATCAAAAACAGCCCTGAAGTGGCCATACCAAACAATTCACAACAGGTTGCTGGAAATGAACAAAGCCTGTTTAAATCACGGAGCTAATCAAATGAGCTCATTTTTACAAGGTATTTGTAAAGACACCACCAAGATTGGCAACTCTCTGACAGTTCTTCCAGCAGCAATCCTCCTGCTCTCAAGGACAGTGAAGGACCAACAAGTTTTTGTCTCCAGCTCACAGACACTTTTATGGATACTCCCTTTAAAAACAAAACAAAGCAGGTGTTCTGGTCTCTTCATTCATACACAAATGCAGTCATTTATTGGGCAGATTCGACCCTGTTTTTTGAAGTGCATGAGTTAGGGAAACACATAAGCATATGATTCCAAAGTGTGGTGATAATGATGGGCATTTTCACAGCTTTGGATCGGGTTGGCTGAGATCTCACATGCCTGATTGGCTGCTGAAGCCATTGACTCTCACAGCAGCCAGGAGGAAGCATGATGCACCTGTAGCCTCAAGCCTTCTGCACAGGGGACAGGTGAGTGGGCAGAGTGCTCCGGAGTGGGTGGCAGCCAGGGACAGGTGGGGAGTTACAGCCTCACACTACATTAGTCAAGACCTATGCCAGGCCTGATGGCCAGGTTTCCTGGAATAGCCTCTTCTTTGCCTTTCCAAGAAGAAGGCTCCTCCTTCAAATAAGTTATCTCAAATGTCACTGGGCATGTGTGAATTTGTCTCTTGGAATAGTCCATCCCTGATCAGTGCTGCACACTCCGTCACCAGCTTGTGGAAGAGGCATGGCCTGAGCAGACCATAGAGACAGGATGAAGGATTCCAACAGGCAAGGGCAGGGCCGCCATGCCCCAGCGATTCCACTGCCAGAACATCCAATCCTTGCAGGGTACTTGCCTTGGTCACACCCCTCGGGAATACAGAGGCAGATTGTTAGGGCAACAGAAAAGATCTGGGTTAACCTGGCTAGGGCAGCACGGCCTTCTTACCTAACCACAGCTGCATCTGGCAAGTTACCCACTTCTCAGAACCCCTTCAGAGAATCACTCGAGTCACACCCAAATCACCCTTCCCATCGGCAGGTCCTTGGCTGTTTTCCCCATGAAGGACAAGAAACTGCTGGGGCTGAGACAGGCGGTTGATGGTTTCCTCTGGTGTCTCCACTCCACCCTCTTCAAGTCCTATCCAGCACCCTGAAGAAGCCCCTGGTGGAATAAGGTGTCTTTCATCTCTGCCACCTCTTGTGTGGCTTGGAGGCTGCAGTGAGGAACTGGAGTCAGATTTCAAAGCAAAGCAGGAGGAATCTTGCAAAGACGGGGCAGCATTTGCTGACTCCTTACCATTCCTCCCAGCCTGCCTGCGCTTCAGACAGGAGTCCTTCTCACTGCACTTCTCTGAAAGCATTTCCTTTGGAAAACTTGTCCCTTGTCTCTGCCTTTCTTTCTTTCTTTCTTTTTTTTTTTGTTTGTTTTGTTGTGTTGTGTTTTGTTTTTGGTAGCAGGGATCCAACTCATGACCTCATACTTGTTAGGCAGGCACTTGTACCACAAAGCCAAATCCCCAGCCCCTCTGCCCCTTTTGAGATGTAATCTTTTTAATACCCTCTTCCCTTGGGAATGTAATCATCAAACAGAAAAGCTCCCTACCTCCCAGTCTTTGGAGGATCCTAACTTGTCAGAGACTCCTGCTCTAGCTCCTAAGATTTCCTCCTACTTATATAGGAAAAATACGACTCCCAAGTTGCTAGATGACATATATGCTGTGTTCACATCCCCTGAATATTGAAGAGTGAATTCCAAGGGATTAAGAGGAGGAAAGATTTAGTAAGAGACAGCTCCTGCAAGACTGTAAGGGTCCTGAATGGGTGGCCACCAGGGCCCTTTGTCAGCAAAATCACATGGGTACAAGGTGGGTCAAATTACTGTAGACAGCTAAGTTAGGCAGAGATATAGTAGGTGGTAGACAGGGCTGGGCTGTTGAGGGAGCCAGTGCAGGAGAGGACAACGCATGAGGACTGTGACTGGAGGCGCATCTGATGATTAAAGTCACAATGGTCAGACTTACACACTTTCCTAAGGATGCAGGGAAGTTTGGGATTATTAGTATTGTTGCAGGCAGCTGAGTTAGTCAGAAATATTATTAGTTAATGTGTCACCAGGTGGGCTCAAAGAGGAGATCGGAATCCAACTCACTCTGCCCACAGGAAAAAAGAATTTTCCGGGTGCCTGGGTGAGAGGCATTAAAAGCTTCATTAGGCAGAGTTAAAGAAGTTCACACTCAGAGAAAAGAGAGTGAGGCTCTCCAGAGAGAGGGCTTTGGAACTTGTTTGCTTACTTATTGTGGTACTAGGCTATATGTCCACTGTTAGGTTTTTGGCACAATAAGAAAGAAGATATAAAATAAATATAGCCTTTATTCCAAGGACGTGGAGAGAAGTCCATGACTATAGACAGCCTGGCATTCTCTGACCGGCACATGTGGCATAGGATATATATATATAAAACCTTCGACCAGGAGTGGCACTTAGGGCAGGCATTGATGATGCACAACTTACTGATTGGGACCCCTTTTTGTGCCACTGGGAAAGGAAGTTGTCACAGGGGAAGGAGGAGGTGACCTCAAGGTAAACACACTGCTTGGTCCTGCCTCCCAGCTATTTGGTTCTGCCTCCCACTGCAGCTTATTTTAGGGCAAAACTCTTTCATTCTCGTCTTTTTATTGTTAGGAAAAGGGCGAAGTCTCTCTCTTACTACTTCCTGCTGAAAGGGGGCGCCATATTGGGGCTTACGAAAGTTGACGGGATGATGGTTGATGCTCATGTAGAAGCTGGTACCAGGTGTTTCAACCAGGACAACTTCAGCATTGGTACTGTAACCCCAAAACAAGACAACGTCCAAAAAGAAAAAGGAATAAGCACTTTATTTATGCTGGTACCCAGCAACACAGACACAATGGGAATTTGCAGTGCTGTGCAACTAGGCTAGGGTTCCAAAGGAGTTTATAAAGGGAGGAGTGCAGCACTGGGGTGGGGAGGGGAACCAAGGAATGGAAAAGGCTTTTGTTGCCTTATTTGGTATTAAGGAGAATCTTGCAGTGACAACTAGCTCTGTGGGAGATTTACAGCTTTTGGTCATTTCATTGGAATTTACAAAGGCTGAGGCTTTGCAAAAAGGGGAGTTTGCCTAGCTCCTGGAGTTTAAAAAGAACTGAAACTAGGAACAAAGGAAACAGTGCTTATAGAACAGAATGGCGACACTTTTGTTAGAGTACAACATTCCCCACTGATTTTTCATTGGGGAGACAAATCATTGGCTCACGGTGGGGTTTTCAGACAATGGTATCTGGTCATACCCTTGCATCATCAAAACCATTAATTTAATAGTTTGAACTCGGTCTCTGACATAATTTACCAATTTGTTCACAACGCAAGGTCTGACAGTTGCACAGATGAAGAGGATTAACAAAGATCCTGCGACTGCCGTAATCAAAGCTGTTAACCAAAGGGAGAAAGAGAACCAGCATTCAAACCAGTTTTGTTCGGCCTGTCTGGCCTGTTCTCATTCCTGCAGCCATTTTCTAAGGCTAGCCATGTTTTGTCTAATGACCCCATAATGGTTGGCATACAAGCAGCAGTTTTCCCCTAAAGCCAAACAGAGACCCCTTTCTTTTAGGAATAGGAGCTCCAATCCCCATCGGTTTTGTAAAACTATTTCAGCCAGAGAATTCAAGGAATCTTCCAACTTAGAGACAGAGTCACTAAGGGCGACTATATCTTGACTGATGAGCACACTTAGGTGCCTATAATTTTGGTCTCCAATTAACAAGCTAGACACTCCCAGACTCATTGATCCCGCCACCCCCATCCCCAGCAGTACATGTATAAGCACAGGGTTTCTCTTGAATTGGACAAAGTTCTCAAATTCAGAACGAGGGGAGATACGGCTCCTTCTGTTTTCTCCAGAGTACCAATACACTTGGGGAAAAATATGAACTAATATGCAGAGCTCGGAACGCTGGGTAAACAGGTAATGCATACAGCAGGGAGTTATACCAGAGGTGCAGGTGAACCAAGTTGGGAGCAACAAGGTGCTGATTAGCAGGGTAGGAGAGATGATGAGTCAAGGCAGAAGTGAGATTACAGAACATAGAATAGGGGGAAGTCCGAAAGGGGTAAGAAGCAGAGTAGACACAGGTTCCCGGAATACCCTGGACATTATCCAGGGTGAGCAGGGGTCTGGCACCCCACCAACAGGCAGAGTCATCTGTAGAGGAGTTTGAAAGCTGATTTGCTGTAACATCAGCCATGGGAGTACCCATATAGAAGGGTGGATGAGATGGGAGACAAAGCCAACCGTCAGCAGTGAGATTGGGAGTACTAAGGTTGAGGAACTGGTAAGCAATATCTAGAGACAGGAAAGGATCTGGAAGTGATGCAAGAGTAGCAGGGAGCAAAGGGTTGGTTGCTCTGGGGAGAGGAGTAAGGGCTTCAGAAGGGGAGAGAGGAAGAAGTGTGGTGGGAGGAGGAGGTGGAGGAGGCTGGGGAACTTGAGGGCCTATGGGCCTTGTGGGGGCTGTCTGGATGGGCCCAGGGATAAACTGAATAGCCAGGGATAAACCCATAGTCTAATTCCATAATGTAATCCCGCCTTCCAAATAGGATCGGTTGGAATTTTGGGTTTGCAAGTCATAAGATCACACTTGTTGAGAGAACAGGAAGACAGGGTCTCATGGATAAGAAAAAAGTGGGGGTCTACTCGATTTCCATGCCAAGGGGATATAGTTTCACAACCCCAATACCTACAAAAGTATTCTGTTTCTAGGGACTGTGAACATCTCCAAGTATGATAACCCCCAGACACTCCAATGCGAGCAATGTTAGTAGCTGGCTGTTGGGGGGGCAGGGGTACCAGCCAGTGGACTGCAATGTCTTTTGACTATTTAGATCTTTACATAGACCATATTTTTTTCTAACCTAGTATATGTGGTGGGGTGATGGAGAGCCCAACCCCCAACTCCATCCTCCTTTGTCTAGGTGGTGGGGGAGCTCTATATAATAGGGTGCATAAATCTAGTTTTATACCATGGATGGTGGAATTGGTTGCCAACACCTCACCAGTGTTGTAATCAGTTATCTTCCAAGTTCCATATTGAGGGTTATGAGACATGCCCCTGAGATCTCCATAAAGGAGGGCCTACAGGAACAAAATTATTAAGATAACAGTCCACTTATCTGCACATTGATCATCTTCAGAGGCTGGAATGGGCTTGAAATGGGAATGATAGATACAAGCAGTCTTCCCTGCAACTTTAATAGCCATTGGAGTGCTGAGGACCACAACATAGGGGCCTTCCCAGCGTGGCTCGAGAGACTCTCATTGGTGTCTCTTGATAAAGACTTGAGTCCCAGGTTCCGCTGCCAGGTGGCCGTCCTCAGGAGAGACAGCAGGAGGAGGGTGCTGTTGTTTACACAGCCAATGAATGGACGTCAGAACAGGTTGGAGGGCGGAGGGACTTAATAAGATCCTGGTTAGCTAGGCCTGCTAGTTTCTCCTCCAAAATCTTAGGAATAAGGGGAGGGGATCTCCCAAATAGGGCTTCAAATGGAGAAATACCAGCCACATAGGGAGTACAACATGCATGCAAAAGGACAAAAGGAAGGAGACTCACCCAGTTTTTGCCAGTTTCTGAGGCCATCTTAGTTATTACCATCTTTAAAGTCTGATTCATCCTTTCTACATGTCCTGAACTTTGAGGCCAGTATGTACAATGAAGTTTCCCGTCAATCTGTAAGGCTTGGGTTAATTTTTGAGTTACCTGAGCTATAAAAGGTGGACCATTGTCGGACCCCATGGATAAAGGGAGGCCAAATCTGGGAATAATCTCATATAGAAGCTTTTAAACTACTATTAATGCTGACTCTGATTTGCTAGGAAAAGCTTCAACCCATCTGGTGAAGGTATCAGCCATTACTAGAAGGTGCTTATGTGCCTGGAGTCCAGGCCTTCCCATTTATGTAAAATCGATCTCCCAATGTTCTCCAGGCATGGTTCCATGGTATCGAGCAGTCTCCATTGGTCTTGGTTGCTTTGGATTTACCAATTGACATTGGAGACATCTGGAGCTTTCAGACCGAGCAAGCTTAGTTAGGTGAGGGATGAAGAGACGGTCCCAGAAAAGGGCAGTTAGCTTTGTTCCTCCCAAGTGAGTGGATTGGTGGGCCTGGCAAATGAGCTCATGTCCCAATATTTCTGGGAGAAGGACTCATTTATCATGTAGCTGATACCAGCCTCCAGGAATAATAGGCTTTGCCTGGAATTGAGCAGCCAAGTGCAGGTCCTTTTGCGTGTAAACAGGCTCTGACAAAGTTGGAGGGACCAATAACAATGTTGGGATTTGTTCTGTCCCCACTGATTTTAGGGCCGCCTTCCGGGCTGTTGCATCAGCTAAGTTATTTCCCCATATAACAGGATCATCCCCACCTGATGGGCTTTACAATGGATGATGGCTACTCATTTCAGCATCCAGATAGCAGCCAGTAACTCCAAAATCTGGGGGGCATTCTTGATCTTCTGACCCCCAGAGGTCAATAGGCCTCTCTCCTGATAAATAGCCCCATGAACATGAGCAGTTGCAAAGACATATTACTATCAGTGTAAATATTAATGTCTTTTCCCTCAGACAACTTGAGGGCTTCCATGAGAGCAATGAGCTCAGCCCATTGGGCAGAGGTGCCTGGCTCTAAGTCTTGCTCCCACAAGACCTGGGTGTCCGTGGTTACTGCAGCTCCCAATACCCACTTACCTTGGTGGATGAAGCTGCTTCCATTGGAGAAGTATGATGGGACCCCAGGCAGGGGCTGATCCTCCAGGTCAGGTCGGAGCCCCATGAGGTGGTCAATAACCTCAACACAGTCGTGGAGGGGCAAGGACAGGTGATCATCAGGCAGCAGAGCAGCAGGGTTTAAAGCGGCTGTTTCCTTAGAACTGATGGTTGTTGGATCCAAAAGCAGGGCCTGGTAGTGCATCACTTGGGAGTTGGACAGCCACCAATCTGGTGGGGCCTTAATGAGGGTCTCCAAGGAATGTGAGGAGACAATCAGGACTTTTTGCCCAAAGGTTAGTTTTTGGGCCTCTTTTACCAAGATGGCCACAGAGGCAATCATTCACAAACAAGGTGGCCACCCAGCTGCCACACTGTCCAGTCTCCTAGAGAAGTAGGCAATAGGCCTCTGCCATGGCCCCAAACTCTGGGTCAAGACTCCCTTGGCTATTCCCCGCTTCTCATCCACGTAGAGAGAAAAAGGCTTTTGGAGGTCAGGAAGAGCCAGGGCAGGAGCCTCAGTTAGCGCTAGTCTCAGTCACTTAAAAGCCTGTCTTGAGAATCTGTCCATTCCAGAGGACCTTGGGTGGTCCCCCTCAAAGAGTCATAGAGAGGCTGCACTATCTCAGCTAAGTTAATTATCCGAAGTCTGCAATATCCCACAGCTCCCAGGTATTCCCTCACCTGCCTTTTAGTGGCAGGGGTGGGAATTTGCATGATGGCCTGTACTCTTTGGGGGGAAAGAGTCCGCTTTCCCTCACAAATCTGGTAGCCTAAGTAAGTCATAAGCTGCTGGCATAATTGTGCCTTCTTAGCAGACACTTTATAGCCCAATTTATCCATGGCTCATAAAAGGTCCCAGGTAGCACTCGCGCAACATTCATATGAATCTGCCGCCAGCAGAAGGTCATCAACATACTGCAAGAGAGTCACCTCTGGGTGGTCCTCTCTGAATCCTAAGAGGTCCTTGGCTAATGCCTCATCAAACAGAGTGGGTACATTTTTAAAACCATGGGGTAGACATGCCCAGGTCAATTGTTCTGATACCCCTGATATGGGGTCAGTCCATTCAAATGCAAAAATATGTTGACTTACTGGCATGATGGGCAGGGTGAAAAAGGCATCTTTTAGGTCCAACAAGGTATGTGTTCCAGGCTCAGCAAGGTATAGGGGTTGGGTACAGTAGGGTGAAGAGTTACAACTCTCTTGTTTACTTCCCTTAGGTCTTGCACTGGCTTATAATCTTGGGCCCTAAGTTTTTGGACTGGCAGCAAGGGAGTATTCCACAGGGTGCCAAAGTTTTTTAACCTCAATATATGCTTTTGCTATGCCCTAGCAGGCTTGTAAGCTAATGGGGTATTGTCTAAGTAATATAGGGGTGGCCTGAGGCAGGAGTACAATTACCAATAGAACCTGGTTTATGGCCAGGCCAAGGGGGTTGTACTCTGCCCACACCCCAGGAATCTCTTGAATTAATCATTGGAGCAGTTCATTATCATTAGGAATTTCCAGGTCTTCTAACAACATATGCCCTTCCCCTTCTGGATATAGGGCTAGGACCCGGGTGCCAAGCAGCTCACAAGAGCCACCTTTTACTTGCACATCTGGGGTGGCTGATTCGTAGCTGAGATGAACTTTAAGTTTGTGTAAGAGGTCTCCGTTCAGCAAGAGATCGGGACACTCGGGTACCCACAAGAACTCATGGGAGATAGTCTTTTGTCCTGGTCTGGCAATCGGAGCTCGAAGCTTTGGATAAGTCTTTGCAGTTCCAATGGCTCCCAATACTTATAGCTTTTCCCCAGTAGGGGTCCCTATAGGCTGGGTGAGGACTGAATGAGCCGCTCCAGAATCCACCAGGAAATTAATGGGTTGGCCCCCCAAATTGAGAGTTAGCCTAGGCTGGGGTGGGGGGGGCATATGAGCCCTGACTTCCTCAATCGTGGGCCAGTAGAGCCTTTGCCTCCTTCTCTATCTTAGCCTTGAGCTTAGGGCAATCTCTTTGCCAATGTCCCCTTTCCTTGCAGTATACACACTGATTTTTGTCTAGAGGCAGGCAGGGCTTTTCATTAGATTTAGTAACTTTTTCAGTCAGAACTTCTAATACCTTAGTCAGTTTTTGGTCCTTTGGATCTTCCCGGTGGTCAAACACCTTCTGAGATATTTCTAACAACTGACTAATAGGCATTCCCTCAAACCCTTCAAGCTTCTGTAATTTTCACTTAACATCTGGGGCCGACTGAGTCACAAAGGCAATGTTAATAGCCAGTGCATTTTCTGGGGCTGCTGGATCGATAGGTGTATAAATGCAATAAGCCTCTTGTAATCTCTCCAGGAAACCCAAGGGGGATTCATCAGCCAATTGTCTTACTTCTGAGACCTTGGACAAATTTGTGGGCTTTCTGGTGGTGGCCTTAAGGGCCTTTAAAAACAACTGGCGATACTGATCGAGAGCCTCCTTACCTTCAATGGTATTTGGATTCCAGTCAGGGCAGGACAAAGGAAAAACTCGATTCTGTCGTTCCGAGTCAGGGGATGGGTTTCCATCAGGATCGAGCACTGCTTTTCAGCCTAAGGTGTAAATGTGTTCTCTTTCCTCTGCCATAAACAAAACCTGTAAGATGTGCTGACAATCATCCCAAGTGGGGCAATGGATGGGAAAAAATAGATTCCAAAAGGGCAATAAGGCCCTGAGGATCCTTTGAAAAGGGTGGGTTTTGTTGTCTCCAATTATAAAGATCAGAAGTGGAGAAAGGAACATAGGTGAGTATAGGGGCAGAGGGGTCTTCAGAGTTAGGGACCTTGCGCAAAGGGAGAAGAGCAGGGATCAAAGAAGAGGAGTCAGGTGATTCTGTACGCTGATAGCTCCTGGTCCGAATTGGGCAGGGAGGGCGGGAAGGGGGTGAACCCGGTTCCAGAGCCGATGGCACTGGAACTGGGGGCCTGTAGGGTGGTGGTAAAGGCTCCTCTTCTTCAGCAGGAAGAATTGGGCCTGGCTCAGGTTTCCACATCTCCATATTTCGGTTTCTTCTTAAGTGGCACCAGGAGAGGAGGATTCCCCAGTTGACGATTAGAGGCCTTAAGAAGCTTTTTTAGCCAAGCAGGGGGATCATAGATAGGTCAATCCAAACCTGGATGTAGACTACCTGGTCTGGGTGAGTCAGGGGGCTGAAGACATATTGTTGAATGGCTTGAGCTGTGGATAGATCAAAACTCCCCACTGGGGGCCAGTTAGAAACCCCAGTGGGCCACTCAAGTTCACAGAAGATATGGAGTCTCCCAGGATGTACTGGCTCTCCATATCCCCAGGCTTGTTCCTTAAAGTCTCCAAAATGATTAAGGACCAAGGCCAAGGGAGACAAAGACACAGACAATGGTGCTTGGCCCATGATTGTTAGTAACCAATTGAGAACAAAGACACAAAACAGTATGCCACAAAAGACAAGAAAAAACACTGAACACACACAAGAAAGCTTTTCTGTCCACAGCTGGGCGACCTGAAGGGAAATAATTTTTATTATAGCCCTTAAAAACAGTAGGCAGCATGTGACCTGAAACAAAAGAACAAGTGTTCAAACAGGCGAGCTGCCCCAGGTTTCAAAGACACAGACTGCGAAGTCAAACAAGTGAAAAAAGCTCCAAACCACAAATGGGTGAAAAGCCCCAAAGTACAAATTACAAATGGGTGGAAAACCCCTAACCAGAGGGTGTTCCACTCCGGACACAGAAGGAGCACTAGGCTCATCTGCGATTTCAAATGTGCGCACCCAAAACAAAATCCTTACAAATTTCCAGCCAATTGGAGAAAAAATAATTGGGGAGGGGGGTCCTGTGTCTATCCCGGATGAGCCCCCAAATGCTGTAACCCAAAAATGAGACAACATCCAAAAAGAAAAAGGAATAAGCACTTTATTTATGTTGGTACCCAGCAACACAGACACAATGGGAATTTGCAGTGCTGTGCAACCAGGCTAGGGTTCCGAAGGAGTTTATAAAGGGAGGGAGTGCAGCGCCAGGGTGGGAGGGGAACCAAGGAATGGAAAAGGCTTTTCTTGCCTTATTTGGTATTAAGGAGAATCTTGCAGTGACAACTAGCTCTGTGGGAGATTTACAGCTCTTGGTCATTTCATTGGAATTTACAAAGGCTGAGGCTTTGCAAGAAGGGGAGTTTGCCTAGCTCCTGGAGTTTAAAAAAAACTGAAACTAGGAACAAAGGAAACAGTGCTTATAGAACAGAATGGCGACACTTTTGTTAGAGTACAACAATTGGCATATGCCCACATCTTAGACTGGAAAAACAAAGAGATAAAAAGAGATAAGGTGCTATGAGGAGGAAGGCCACTATCGTATTTAAAGACCCAGGGGAGCTAGAAAGAAAGATGCCCTTGATTTAAAAATGTCATTTTATCACAGTGAGGTAGAATTCTGAAAAATAAGTGTGGGGTTAGGAGGAGTGAAGTTATGAGAGGTACTTATTTTCCCCATCTTAAAGGATAAAAATTAAAAGTGTAGGTAGGTAGGGCTTGTCTCTGGTCCAGGAGTTGAGCTGGAAAGAGTAAGAGGGTTGGGGAGAGTCGTGGTTGTGTCACTATAAGGGAGATATGAGCTCAGGCCCTCAGGGATCTCACATTTGACTAAACAGCTGAGGGTAGAGAGAACTAAGAGGGTAAGAGAACTAAGCTATCACGTAGAACAGCATGAAGACGATCTTACACATGATGTGGGAGTCTTTAGGAAAGACTGTCAAGAGTCCTGTTCTAAAAAAGATAATTAATAAAATGTAAGGAATTAGGAACCAAATCGGATAACAAAACATGACTTAGCCTGAGAGTTGCAGCTGTGAGGCCTTGGTGAAATGGAGATGACCACTCAGGATGGTTAGATTCAGGGTTGGGAGGGCACCACTTAGCTTGTGTGATGTGGAACCAGAATGGGAGTTTAGCAACTTTGACCGCTGTTGGGGTTGCCAAGAAGACCAGGTAGGGGCTGCTCCACCTTGAGTATAGTCCTTGGATGTTTTTCTGTAACAGGACTTTAGTAACTATATCAGCAGTCTCCCTGGTTGTGGGAAAGGCTTTCATCTATCCTTAAAAAGTTATAAACAAAGGTGAGAAGATACTTGAGAGTTTTGTGGCAGGGCATGTGTGTAAAATCTACCTGCCAGTCCTGACCAAGGGTGTGTCCACAACATTGATGAACAGGAAAGGAAGGGGGTGGTATGTGTCCTTGAGGAGAGGTTTTACTATAGAGATGTCAGGTCTAAGTTGTTGAGACCTCAGAGTGTCTGGGTCAGTCTACATAAACAAAGGAATCCTGACAATTAGGGTGTAAAAAGGCATCTTTAATATCTACGACTATAAAGTGAGTGGTGGAGGAAGAGATATGGGAGAGCATGGTATAAGGGTTTGGCACCACTGGGTGGATTGGGGCAACAGCGTTATTGATTACCCTAAGGTCCTGCACTAGACGATAAGACCCATCAGGCTTGAGTACCGGGAGGATGGGACTATTATAGGGTGAATGAGTAGGTTTAAGAAAACTATTGTCTAAAAGGTGCTTGATTATTGATTTAAGTCCCTGTAAATGTTTGGGAGCTATGGGATATTGGGGAATGCAAGGAAAAATTGAAGGATCCCCAAGACGAATTGAAAATAAGCATGGCATGGGTAGCACAGGTGGGATTGGAGGTATCCCAGTCTATGGGATCAACCAGTGAAAAAAATCTTTACCTAAAAGGGGTGTGGAACCTGTTGGAATTACTAGGAAGTGATGGGTAAAGAAGAGAGTCTGGAACCTACATGGAATAGGCCCTGTCTGCAAAGGCAGCATAGGTTGGCCATCAACACCCACTACAGACACTGAGGACATAATACAACAGCCTGAAAATTCAGGAAGAACCCTATATATGGCCTTTATGTCCACAAGAACAGAGAATGTCTTACCTGAGACCTCCAGTGGAACTTGGGGCTCTGAGAAGGATATCTTAATGGAGGGCTGTGGACCCCGAGCCCCCTCAGTCTTCAGCAACAGGTCCAAGTATATCAGTCAGCGATGAATCTGGTGGTGATGAAATCTGTGAGGACAAGGAGTTAGAGGATGGCTTACCCACTCTCTCGTGGCTAGAACAGTCGCTCTTCCAATAGCCCTTGAGATTGCCAAGGGGCAAGGCCCCAGCGGAACATCAGGGTTGGGGTACTCTCTTGCCCAGTGTCCTTCTTCGTTGCACTTGAAGCATGGTCTGGGAGAGGCTCAGGCAATTCCACCTTGTCTCAGTTTACCTGTCTCAGAGCTCCAAGTATCACTGCTAAAAGATCAGATTGTTATTTTTACTTTTGATTTTTATCTCTGTTGTTGAAAACATGAAAAGCCACATTAAGAATGTCTCCCTATGGGGTTTGAGGGCCAGGTTTAGCCTTTTGTCTTGGGATCTGGCCCACAGAGGAAGGTATCTGTCTCCTCCACAGTTACAAGACATCTGGCTTTTATCTTGGATAGGTGTACAGCTTTAAGTCTAAAGGAGACAAAGGCAAACAATCAATTAAGTATGCAGAGTCAAATAATAGAATCAACAGGGTATTTATGATTATAATTTTAGTAATGGCTTCCCATAAGGAGGATAAGAGTAAGGTCCAGGGAATTTTAGAAACTGACATGCCATTTACTTGTCATACACACATTTAGGCTTTACAATTGTATAAGTATCTCCTGTGCTGTTAGAATGTCTAATGCCATCTGATTTTGGGAGGATGGCCTGTTTTATTAATTTTACCTTTTTATTTAGGAGAGAGAGATCAGCTGCAGTGCCATTTAAGGCTTGTTGAATATAGTTAATTATGGTACCAATATGCATCATATAACCTTTTTCTGGAAAATATCTGGTAGGTCCCAGCAAAAGGAATCCAAAAGGAAGTTATAATTATCACTTAATTTTAGTTGTTGAACATCTATAAGATTGATAACAGTACAGGGCAGTAGAGGCAGTAAGCTTAACATAGAACATTAAATAGAACTATTATTTTGTATTAACCATGGGTGTCTTTAACATTTGAGCACTGAAGAAATTTGTGACATTGTTTGGACTGCTCACTATTTAAGCATCTCTAAGTATAACATATATTATTTGACGGGTGACCTTGTGTTGGTCTGACCTGAATCTCCTGGCTGGAGCACAAGGAAAAGGCAGACGTCTGGATCTGAAAGAAAACACTTGTCATCATAAACAATCTCAATTCTACATTTGAAGGCATGAATACATCATCAGATAAGCAACAATGAATTGTCTCAGCCATATGAACTTTAATTGGGGTGTTTCCCATAAGGTTATGAAGATTATTGGGGCCTCCAATCAATAAATAAGAGCTTAAATTACCAGGTAGCAACTTTCTTATTTATCAGTTGAAGTTCTGTCCAATGTCTCCTCACCCCAAGGGATTTTGTTTAACCAATTTTAACATTTTAATCAGCTGGTAAACAAGGTAGAAGCATGTTTTTTAAATTCATAACCCAAATAAACCTTGATTAAATGATCTGAAAATGTAAAAGAGGAGGAAGAAAAAAATTATTGAGTGCAAATAAAAGGAACAGCTGTTTACAGAGCAGGCAAATGGACAAACGTGGACAGACAATCTGTACAGTATAAACAGACTGGACAAACAGACAGCAGATATATCAACTGACAATTATCTTACAAATTTAGGGTACACCCAAATATATTTGGCCAGTTTGAGCTATAATAAATAGACTAGTGGGAACCTTTTTGTCTGTGATCAGCTTTTTTTTTGAACTGCTTGCCACAGCTGAGCTCGATCTTGTGAGCTGAGGATGCTGCTCAGAATCACATAAATATCCTTGAAATGTAAATCATAATAATTAGTTATAAATTTAAATTTTTTAATATAATTCTGTGGGTCAACAGAGAAGCAACCTAATTTATGGCTAATCTGAGATAGGTCAGAGAGGGAGAAAGGGACATGTACATTAATTAATCTCTTGGGGCCAGTGTGTTCCCGAAGTGGGAGTAGAGACTGAGGCTGACAAGGCTGTGGAGTAGATTGCCAATGAGCGGCAAACCATCCGGCAGCGTGTGTGGACAATTACCCGATGTTTGGCTACAAAGCAGTTGCTTGTCACCATGGGACAAGAAAACACAGGCTGTTGGCTGGTTACCCTGTGACCCACAGCAGCTTAGCTGCTGCAAGTAACACAACATGAGGGGCCACAAGATGGCGCCCATTGACCCTGCGACCCACCGCAAGATGGCGGCACACTGTCACGTGGCAGAGGGCCGCAAGACCGCCGGTGTCCTCCACGGGAGCTGCGAGAGGACGGCGCAGGGGATACGGGAACCTCTGGCTGAGTAAGCTACAGGATTTGGTATGGGAGATACAGGGGAGAGGTATAAGACAGACTGAGAGAAAGACATGTCCTCAGAGTAAAAAAGGCCTAAAAATGATGGTTTTGGCCAGCTTGCCACCACTGTGAGAAATGCATAAATAAAAGATAAGCTTTTTGGTTTGTATAGCCTTTTGAGGCCAAGAGCACCAAGGTTATAAATCAGGCACCCCAGAGGTGTGTTTTTCAGGGGACCGGAAATGGTCCATGTGACCAAATTATAAGTGAGCTGAAAAAAACAACTTCACCTCAGGACGTAAGAGCTTTAGCATCCCCCAAGGAACGTGGAAGCTGTTTTGGATCACATCTATCAAAAGAGGTGTGAGACAGAAAGTCACCCATTCCCCAGCAGTCATCAGAAGAGCTCGGGGCGGGGTTCCAGGGAACAAAAGGTTCCAGGGATCGTGGTCTAAGGATCGTGAAAACTACCATCTATGTCCACAGGACAGCAAGGATAGGTTTTCTAACCACAAGCTTGCAGATTTAGGAATGGAAACAGAAAACCCCCACATGGTAGCTCACCTTTGATGAGTGAGGAGGGCCAATGTTGCATGTGAATTAGCTGCGGCAAGTAAACAGTCCCGGAGGAAAACAATGGCTCATAGGCAGCGTTAGCCAACTGCAGCTAGCATTTCTGCCATCCGAGTAACATGGCATCATTATGTTAGGTTTTTGGCACAATAAGAAAGAAGATATAAAATAAATATAGCCTTTATTCCAAGGACATGGAGAGAAGTCCATGACTATAGACAGCCTGGCATTCGCTGACTGCCACATGTGACATACAATATATAGGTGATATAGATATAGATATAGATATAGATATAGATATAGATATAGATATAGATATAGATATATAGTATAGATATAACCTTCGACTGGGGTTAGCACTTAGGGTGGGCATTGATGATGTACAAGTTACTGATTGGGACCCCTTTTCACGCCACTGGGAAAGGAAGTTGTCACAGGGGCAGGAGGAGGTGACCTCAAGGTAAACACACTATTTGGTCCCGCCTCTCAGCTGTTTGGTTTTGCCTCCCACTGCAGCTTATTTTAGGGCAAAACTCTTTCATCCACCCTTTTTTAAACTTTCATTTTGAGATGCGGACTTGCTAAGTCACCCAGCCTGCGCTCAGATTTGCAAACCTCCTGCCTCAGGCTCTTAGAATGCTGGCTTTACAGATGTGCACCCCCACCCCAGCTGGCTTGGAGGTTTTTATGCAGTCTAGAACCAGGAAGCCAGGGGTTGGCGAACTTTGGCTGGGAAAGGCCTGGCAAGATCCCAGGACTCACGTGCAGCTCAGTTCCCAAAGCCCAGGTGACTTCTCACGAGAACTCCAGCGGGTCTCCCTTGTTTCTGCCTCGATTTGAAGTCACCCTGAGCACTGCAAGGACGTCCACGCTGAGTTTTAGCCACTGTGTTCGCTTTCCACCAGGGCCTGCCCGCCTGCTGTAGGGTGTGCTTCTTGTGTTACTTTGACTTGGCCCAAACTTGTTCTGCAGAGCCTGTTTCTTTTCCTAATTTTTTTTCTTTCTTTTCCTACTTTAAACAAAACTTTGCTATCCTTTGTGCTTTGTTTTTGTTTGCTGTTTGTTTGTTTTTTGGTACAAGGATGAACTCACAACCTCACACTTGCCAGACAGGTGCTTAAGCCACTGAGCTAAATCCCCTTTGCTCAGAACAAAAAAAAAAAACCGAGAAGCAGCCGCTGGGAGGAGACTCCAGCACCCATAACCCGGAAACAGTCTCAGGATTGCCCTCAGGGCGGCAGCAGGCCGCGTACTCCTGGAGCTGTCCCCCCACCCTAGGTGGCCCAGGTCAGCGTCTGGCCCTGTGCCTACATCCGCAGCCTAGGAACAGCTGCTCCAGGGACCCTGCGGCTCTGGGGGATCACGCAGGGGCCCTAGGGGATCAGGAAGGCCGCAGCAGGTAAAGGCAGGCCCAACTGAAAGATCATGGGACTTTGAACTTTTTTTTTTTTAAGATTCCTGGAAGGAAAACAGGCAGTGCAACCTTGAGTAACCTTAGTGTGTATTGCAACTACAGCTGTTTAAAAATATAATTTAAAAATGATCTTCCTTGTCTGCTGGCTCCCTATCTTTATTTCTGCTATCCTATCTAATTTTACCCATCTTATTGCATACACTAAGCTATAACAGGGGCATTTCCAGAGCTGAAAGAGATGTTTTCTTTCCCACGATCCACTCCCTCTCCTCTCATTTCATATCTGATATTCCCTCCTCCCCCTTTACCCGCTGGCCGTGTTCCTCCCTTTCCTTCCCTCTCCTTCCACCTCCGGGTCTCAGCAGTTCTTTTCCAATCAGCCTTTGAGAGGGAGGGAGACGGAGGGCCACTTCTTAAGGTAGCTCTTGCTTTTGTCAGTTTTTTAACATCCAAGTCCCTCCCGGAGGCCCTGGCCCCTCTGGCAGAGGGTGGGGGAGGGGCGTCCCTCCGCCTCTCTGGTTACCTAGCAACGCGTCTCTTCCAGGCCAGTCACTAGCCCTGCCAGGAAGCCCGCTGATGTGCACACAACAAAAGAGAGCGACATCTCCACTTCAGCTCCCCTCTTGGAGGGCCTCTCTGATCATTAGTGCAGCGATGAGGGTTCTGCCACGCGGGGTCCCCAGACGCCCCCACCCCACTGAACCTTCTGCTCGGCTCCTCCAGGGATCCGGAGCCCCAGTGGCTTGTCAAGCTCCCCAGCCACTGGGTATGGACTGGGGATTTCAGACTTAATCCCTAATTGCATCCAGCCCGTCACCTTGGTAATGGGAGCCGCAATAGTCTTTCGTTGCTACCTTCCAGCCACCGGGGCTGCGTGGAAAACCCGCCATCCATATTCATGCTTGTGCTTTCAGTTTTGCTACTGCATACATCCTCTCCTGTAGCTTTTTTTTTCAAGCCTCCCACCCAAATCCTTTGTTCCTTCTCTTCATATTCAGAGATTAATTGCCTTGCGCCCAGGTTTAATTTATCACTGAAAACGTAGATGCCCCCAGGTAGGGCTCTCAAACTCCTTTCCTGGACCACCGAGGAAGGAAGCTTGCCCAACCTTACTTTCTGTAGTCCTGAAAGAAATAGCAAGAGAGACTGAGAGACATAGGAAAAGAAACCAGTGACTGTTGAAGAAAAAGAGCATTTACAGGAGTAATGCAAAGGTAGGTTGCCAGGTGTGGTGGTGCATAGCTGTAATCCCAGCATTTAGGAGGCTGAGGCAGGAGGATCACTGAGAGTTCGAGACTGTCCTGGGCTACAAAGTGAGTTCAAGGCCAACCTGACCTGCATAGTGAAATCCTGTTTAAAAAAAAAAAAATTCAGTCGTAAACAAAAATAGATTACCCAGATGCCCAGTGGGTGAATCATCATAATGCATAGTAATACCACAGAAAATTATTAGACCGGTTTTATAAATGGCAATCTATTTAGATAAAACATACCAGTCATAGCAATCAATATATATGTTTAAATACACATAAGCCATGTGATATGCAATACACATCAAACACATTAAGAGTAATTCATGAGAAAAGAATCCAAAAGTTTAAACAGCACCGTTTGAAAATAATGTCTGGATTAGTGAAATATACAAAAAGATGAATGTAGAACTGGGTGATCCAACATGGTGGCCACTAGCCACTGTAGTTACTGAGCCCTTGAAGTGTGGCTAGAACTAACTGAGATGTGCTATGAATGCAAAATTGGATTTCGTTTTTTTTTTCTTTTTAGATTTCACTTTTTAAAAATTGATTTCATTTTTTTAAAATTGGGTTTCAAAAACAGTATTTAAAAAAACAAAAGACCTCATTAATAATTTAATGTTGATTGCATGTCAAAATTTTTAACATATTAGGCTAGATGAAAAACATCTTAGCTCTGTGATGCAAAAAAACAGAGAGCAATTGGACTGGGGCTCTGTGACCCAGTGCTTTCATGTTGTGTTTACAGTAAACTGGGATTTGAGAAAGAAATTGGCTCTTTTGCATTATAGTTTCCTCGAACTCAGGATCGGAGTAGGGTGGCTGTCCCTTCTCCATGAGGAAGAAGCCGCCTTCCTCAGTTCCAGAGAGGGCTCCGGGCCAGGGTCTCACAGTCTGCCGTGTTTCCTTCCTCCATTCCTCAGCAGCCTACTCTTAAATGACCTAAATAAACTACGCTCTGCATTACTTTTCTATCAGATGGGGCTGTCCCCAGAGGGCAACAGAGAAGGTCCCAAAGAAGACACGGGGAAGGGCTGGGGATTTAGCTCAGTGGCTTAAGTGCCTGCCTGGCAAGCTGGAGGTCATGAGTTCGATCCCCGGTACCAAAAACAAAACAAAACAAAAAGAAGCCACGGGGACCCCGATTCACCACACCCATGGGATGTGCTGTGGGTTTGCTGACTTTCATCACAGAAAGAGAATTTTCAGGATGTGTCAGCTTTGAAGCACACAATGGTTTACGAGGCAGAAAGGAGCACATCCTCAGGGGACTCGGGCACCCAGGGGCGAAAGTCCTTCTGGTTGGGGGCGAGGGGAGCAGTGAAGTCTGGGGGGGCAGAGATGTGGGAGGTGGGTTCCTATTGTCTGGCAGGTCACTTGCTGAGAATGTCATAGGTAGCTCCTTCCAGATGGCTTGCCATGAAAATGTTCCTGGGTTTGGGGTGCTCACATTCCCCTCTGGAGTTGTTTCCAAGTTCTTCTCATCTCAAATAAAGAATTGAATGAGGGGCTGGAGATTTAGCTCAGCGGCATAAGCATCTGCCTTGCAAGGGTGCAGTCGTGAGTTCAATCCCTGGTACTGATTAAAAAAAAAAAAAGAATTGAATGAAACAAGCCAAAAAAAAAAATGGTGACAAAGTTTACTTGAAAAAATATAAATGAAGAGTGAAGGAGAGACGGAGTCTGTGCAGTGAACTCAGGTGGGATGAAGGGAGAGAAAAAGGAACAAACACCCTGGTGGACACAGGGCGGGTTCCCATGAGAGAAGCCACAGTAGGAGCGCTTCCCGGCATCTGTGACCTTTTAGGCTGTCTGCATCTCATGGGAACCCATGAGAACTTCTATGGACAGGGTCTGAGAGGTAGACCTGCGTAGATCCTAGTATTACAGACAGCTAAGTTAGGTAGAAATAGCACAGGCAGGCAGGGCCAGGCCCTCCGGGAGTCAGGCAGAGGATGAGAACACATTACAACTGAGGCTGGAGGCCCAGCCGTTGAAGGCAAGGCCTCAAGATAAGATGGAATGACCAGGCCTGCACGCCTCCCCAAGGGATAAGCAATATACTTTACTTGGAACCACCTGGTCCGATAAAGTCTGGACAGACATCAGTCACCCTGTCAGTGACCAGGACCTGCTGATTCATCTCGTCCTGAAAAGGTCTTTGTTCTTCCCATGTATACTCTGCTATGTGACCTGCTTCCCCACCTAAGCACTTATCCTCATAATCTTATTAGTTGATCATAGTTTAGACCCTTGTACCCACCTCGTGATTTTGCTCTTTAAAACTTCCTTTGAGGACTGGGGATGTAGCTCAGCAGCACAGAACCTGCCTGACAAGTGAGAGGTCATGAGTGTGATTTCCAGCATAAAAAATAAACCTTCCTTTAAGAAGTGGGTTCATTGACAACCCACATTTGGGTCCCCTTGTCTCTCAGGAGTTCTCTCTCTCTCTCTCTCTGTGTTTCTGTCTCTCTTTCTCTCAGTAAAGTTTTCCTACACTTAACCTCTCTTTTCTTTAGAATTCATTCAGAATTCAGCTTATCTGACATCCCGCAGGTTGGGAGTTATATTGTTTTCTCTACATCACCAGGATCCAGCCATGCTTCTCCTCCCAGCCAGTGCCAGCCAGGCCCAGTCTCCTGTCGCAGATAGGCTGGGTTGGAACACAAACCATGTGTCTGAAGTTTAAAGATGCGCTGCCCAGTTAGTAGTGCTGCTTTTTTGAGGATGGGGGTCTTGAGCAGGAAAAGCACACTTCCAGTGAGGAGGTGAAAAGCTCCTTGGCCAACTTACTAGTTTTCTGTTTTTGTTTTTGTTTTTTGTTTTTGTTTTTGTTTTGGAGTGAGTTTCCTAGAAAGAAAAAGGCATTATAACCTTGGGGAATTTTGTGTCCTGAAACTGCAATTTTTCTTAAAAGTACAATTTTAATATTATAATTTTCCTGATCTCCTTTCTACCTATCTTTATTTCTTCTCTCCTCAGTTCTGGTTTAGAATTTAATATTTTTTAGCTTCTTTGCTCTACACAATTGCTAAGCTTCTTGTTTTGTTTGTATTTCTAAGGTTAGAAGTCTGAAATAGAATGACTGTATAGCAGTATTTCTTTTTTGAGTGGGTTGTTTCTGTTTTAGTTTTTTGAGACAAGGTTTCTGTGTAATCCAGGCTGGCCTTTGAGCTCACTTTATAACCTAGGCTGGCCTCGAACTTCTGGTAATTTCCTGCCTCAGCCTCCTGAGCTCTGGGATTACAGGCAAGCACCATTACAAGCGGCAGTATTTCTGTACAGACTGATTCTATGACTGGCTTTCTGCAAACCTTCAAAACTCTAGGCAAATTCTAGAACCTGTGGCTTCCCTGGAGAGAGGGGGGAGGGGAGGGGAGGGGAAAGGAGGCAAGTGATAAGAAGGAAAAGCCCACGTGTTTCAGAGGTGACAGGGTCCCTGAGACAACTAAATCTATGTCCTGGCAAGAAAAGGAGGCAGCCTCCTGTTGGAGTCAGGGTTTACAAAGGAATCAATTTAATGCAAGACACATAATTTATAGGATTATTTTATATTACCCAGAGTCAAAGAAGAATGTGAGAGATCTGCCCATGCACTAGAGGCCCAAAGAATCCAGCTGAGGCCCTGGATCCTACAGCAATGGCTTCCACAAGTCCAGCTGGAGGCCTAGAGCCCTCAACAATATCTCATGCAAGTCTGTATCAAGGGTCTGTGCTAGGAAGGCCCAAAGGTCACTGGTGGAAGCTGGAAAGTCTGCACCAGCAGGATGAAGGGTCTGTGCCAGCAGGCTGAGGGGTCCGCCCTAGAGCCAGGAAGCAACACTCAAGGTAAGGACCAGAGCTCCCCTGAAAAGAACAGCAACCATCTTCAGTGATGGTGAGGTTCCGAGAGCTCCCCCAACGATGAGAACAATGGAGTTCATATCAGGAAAGCCAGCATGACAAGCTTCTCCGGGAGAATCAGCAGCACACCCTCTAACCCTCCAGCTCTCCTTTTATGCTGTTGACAACAACCCTCAGTTATATCTTCCACACCCAGCACGACGCTGATTCAGTTCAGCTGGGTGTTACAGGTGGCCCGTCAGTTAATCCACCACACCCCCTTCTAAGATGTCGGGCTGGAGAAGGCCTCTTTCTCAAAGCAACCCTTCACAAGTGGGCTGTCCGCTCCACTTCCTGAAGCAGTTCATTGTCTTAGGGACATTATGAACTGATTATGTGTCTTGGGGCAAAACATTCCTTCCATCTCTTTGCCTCCTTTGCTATGTCAGCACTGTGACAGTCACCAGATGGACAGGTGATCTTCGAAGATACAGCGCTTTCCTGGGAGACTTTCGTTCATGTTTTAGGTCAGAGCCCGTCTTTGACCCCTGAGAAGGAAAATGGAATTGCCATGACTGGCTCAGCAAAATCACGCCCTACCTCTGGAAGGGAAACAGCAGCATCTTCACAGAGGACACGGCCACGTGGAGGGAGCTCAGCCACAGAAACAGGGCTCTCACCTTTGGCCACAGTTGTGGTGTCTGCTACAGGTGATGTCAAGTAGCACCCATTATTACCAAGGAGCATTCACCCCAATAGCACTCCTTCAGCAGAGAAAAGAGTCTGCATCTCAATTTGGAAGTAAAACCCAAAATCAAAGTAGACGGCCAATAAGGTAAATTGGCAGTGCCTGCCACATTGTATTGGTGGGGCTTTTGTAACTTTACCCAAACCCGTTTTGATGTTCAATGCTGGTTGGTGTCTTATATTTTTCTCATTGCTGAGACAAAATACCCAACATCCAAAGTTAAAGGAGGAAAGGTTTATGTAGCTCATAGTTTGTAGTGGTTTCAGTCCATAATCAGTTGGCTCCAAAGCAGGGTGGCACACGGCAGAGGGACAACAGTTCATGGCAAAGGAAGACAGAAAAAGAAATAAGAGCACAAGTAGAGGAGTCAGCCTCTTTTCTTCCCTTATATTATAGGCAGGCTACCTGCCCTAGGGCAGGTATAACACTCACATCCCCAACCCCAGCACTAGACAATGAACTAATCACAAATTCTAGATTCAGCTGCCTCCAAAAAACCCACCCCCATGACCACATTAGGCTTTGGTGGGGACATACAAACATAGACCATAACAGTTGGGATTATTGAAACTTCCAGACTGTCTCAACCATTTCAAAACTTTTAAATACTATTTATAGTTGTTTCTCCAGGGGCAGTGCTTTTTTAAACCACACACACACACACACACACATACACACACACAGATAGAAAGTTGTAAAAATATGCAAAGGGTTGTACAGCAATCACGGGGAAATGTTATCCTTCCTAATAGGCAGAATCTTATGAAATTCCTGGATCATTTCTGTATCTGATTGATGAGGTGTTGACAGCTTTTCAGCTGAGGAACAGGGTCTCGTCTGCTAAACTAATTGTAGCTGTTCACTCCACTATATAATTTTACAACATTTTAAAGCAGAATGACACATCCCAGATTTCTGCAGTTCATTTTACACCAAGAAATTGCACTTAGAGATTTCTAGACAAATGCTATAAATGAAAATTCGAACAGGAAGTTTCTTTCACTTCCTCTAGAGCTGACCTATATTTTAGAAATATACAAGTGGGCCATAACCAAGAACTTCCCTGACTACTGTTACTCATATCCTGTTTTTTGAAGATTTTTTTCTCCTCTGTGACTCTAATGGCCATTGAGGCTATACTAGAGACATTTTGGAGACTTTATACAAACCTAAGTTAAATAGCAATGTTATCAATGAAAGGCCAAATTATACAGCCCTTGGCTACCAGTTTCCATTAGATTAAACAGAAAAGTCAGACCTCTTGCTCTTACCATGGAATAGAGAAAACTCATCCCTTTCTATTTATACAACTTAATATTTTAATGTGACAGCCATTCCAGGGCTAGATTTTCCCATATTATATACCAGCTACCTATCTACTCCAAAGAAACAATATGGTTATGAACTAGATGGAGTATTGGTAACTCCTACCATTTGAATGTATGTGAATCTTAAGCTCAAAGCACAGCTGGGCATGGTGGCACACACCTGTAATGCCAGCACTCAGGAAGCTGAGGCAGGAGGATTGTTGCAAGTTCAAGACGAGCCTGGACTACAAAGTGAGTACAAGACCAGCCTGAACTGCATAGCGCGACCCTATCTCAAAAAGACAAAAGCAAAAACCCCCAAAAGTTGTAGTAATAAGAAGCAGCAGGACCTTTGGAGGGACCTCATGAGCTGGACGAGTACCCTTGGAAATGGGCTCAGAGAGCTCGCTAGGCCTTTGCGCTTCTGACTCCCACCCCTTGAGCACACAGCAATCAGCCCACTGCCACATGAAGAAGGGGCCACGAGGTGCCATCTTGGAAGCAGATGGCAGCCCATGCCAGACACTAAATCTGCTGCGCTGTGATCCAGGATTTGCCATTCTTTGGAGCGCTTAGCAGCCAACTTCTGTTCTTTGTAGTTACCCCATCTAAGGTACTTGTCATAGCTGCCCAAATAAACTAAGATACTGCTAGCTTTTTGAAGGACAGTGCCGTGTGTTTTTAACACCTTGCCACGAGGGTATGACCTACCATGGAGGATTCCCACATCTTCTGGACCTGGCATCTTAGAAGTTCTGGGAGTCAGAACACAGATCTGATGTTGTCCCCACGCAGATAGTTAAGTAGAAACAAAGTAGGGAAAGGAGACAGAAACAAAGAGATATTGTTACAGGTTCTGGGGGGCTCCTTCTAGAGATGCTTTCTAGATTTCCGGCATCCTGATTAAAGAATTGGTGAAGACAAGTGAAAAGGGTAGCAAGATTTTACATTTAAAGATAGGAAAAGAAATGCACTCTGCAGAGCAAATTCAGGCCAATTAAAGTAGGAAACAAAGTAATGGTAGAATGAGAGCAGGCGACTGTCTTGGTTACTTTTCTCTCCTTGTTGAAGCAAAATACCTGATGCCCAAAATTAGGGAATGAAAGGTTTATTTATCTTACAATTTTGGAGGTTTCAGTCCATAATCAGCCAGCTCCAAGGCAGGGTAGCATGGCACTGGGCAACACTTCAAGGCAGCAGCCAGAGCAAAACAAGCCTTTTCTCCTGCCTTATATTGTATACAGGCCACACCTCCCCCTCCAGTGCAGGTGTAGCACTCATAAAATCTCCTTGCCCTCCTTTGCACAGGATGAAGATATTTACAAAGAACCCTGCTCCCTGATGAGTCTCTCCTTTAAACTTCTAAACTTCTCAAGTTGACACAATGTATCAACCATAACAACCACTGAAAGAGCACAGAGGCATGAGACTCCTTAATGGTGCCCTCTTCTTTATCTCTTACTCCTTAGGCCCACATCAGATCTAGACCATCCTATCAAACACCTGCTTGATTTCACTCCAGAAGAACTGAAGATAGTGCTTTCTAATTGGTCCCAGGTGCAGGGCTTTGAGAACTGTTTTTATGCGAAGGTCCTGGGTTTCTGTGATTGAAGAGCCACATCCACTTGCCCAGCCACATGGCTCTGCCTTAATCGCCTGCCTCAGTGGTGACTCATGCCTGGCAAAATATGTGTTTCCTAGTCTTTTCCTTCAGTTTCAAAGTGACTTTCATGTGGTGCTTTACCAGAAGTAAATTGCCAGATGGTGCAAAAGAAAGGAAGAAGCTCAGCTAAGGAGCAAACCTGTCAATTTGAAGCTCAACTAGTTAATAATTTCAATCCTTAGCAAGGATTTAAAACTCAGTGCAGCCAGGCATGGTGGCTCATGCCTGTAATCCCAGCATTCTGGAGGCTGAGGCAAGAGGACTGCTGTGAGCTCAATGCCAGCCTAGGCTACATAAGTAAGTTAAAGGCCAGCCTGCACTACATAGTGAGACTATGCCTAAGAAAAAAGAAAATCAAAACAAAACATTAGACTCAGTGCATCCAGGAGACAGACTGGATAAACCGTCCAGTGGCTAATGCAAGACAGTAAGGGGCAGCAAGGGCTGGGGTGATGCAGGAGCACAAACCCTGCCTGGGGGCTTTCAGTTTTAAATGTTTCTAAATTTTAGAAACACTACTTGTCCAAATAAAACATGCACTCTCGCAGCTATCCGTGAATTTATACAATAAAGGATAAGGAAGATGATTGTTAGGATCTTAGGTATTTCTGCTTAAAAGTCAAAGGCCCAGCATGGTGGTACACATCTGTCATCCCGAGTGCTCTGGGACGTTGAAACAGGAGGATCTCAAATTTAAACCCTGCCCTGGCAATTTGGTGACTTAGACCATGCCTTGCCATAAAATAAAATAAATAACATGAAACATAACATAACAAAACATAACATAACATAACATAACATAACATAACATAACATAACATGATCTGGGGATGTACCTCAGTGCAAAAGCCCTGGATTCAAACCCCAGTACCTGAAGGGAAAAAAGACGGGGAGGAGCAAGTATCCAGGCTGTAGCCCAGATAAGGTGCCGAGTGCGGAATGTGCTGCAGCCCGTACTTGGTCATGCTTTAAACGAGGCACGATATATGAAGTCTCCTCAAACAGTGCTTATCAGCTAACAACAATACTGATAGTGCTTACCGTACCCATACGGTCCTCGCTATGTAACAGCACACTTTAAGTATGGCACATTACTGACTCTTTTAAACCCTAAAAGAACTTTGTGATGTGGTTACCACTTTTTGTTTTCCCTAGTACTGGGCTTGAACTCAAGGCCTTCATACAGAGCTAAGCCCCCGGTCCTTTGTACTTGTTTATTTTGAGACAGGATCTTGCTAGATTTCTCAGCCTGAGTTTAAACTTGTGATCCTCCTGCTTTAACCTCCAAGAGTACAGGAATTACAGGTGTGCACCACCAAACCCAACTACTGATCTCTCACAGGTAAAAAAAAACCAACAAATTAACACCCCAAGTCCACTGCTTGGAAGTGTAGAGGTTGTGTCTTAACCAGGAGATGCTCATTCAGGGCTTCGCCACTAAATTCTCTAAGATTTGAGCTTCAGAAGGTGTTCGACAGCTTCCCATGATGGAGGTGTCAATCACCTTACTCAATACTTCTTAGATTGAAAGCATAAATTTCAAACTTGTTTAAAAATGCCTTTATAGGGCCAGAGATATGGCTCAGTGGCACAACGCCTGCCTGGCAAGCACAAGGTCCTGAGTTCAATTCCCAGTACCAAATTAATTAATTAATTAAAGATACCTTTTATAGAGAAAACTGCTTTTTTTTCTGTAATCAGGTGCACACATGACACAGTTCTCGCCCTCACAACATGCAGTGAACACTGGTATTTTCTTATCCTGAACCATATTTTTTTCATCCTGGTCACAAAAAACTAAATTGATGTCCTTAGTTTAGAGATCACTTTAAAAAAAAAGATCTCTTCCTACCCAAAATGGGTATATGGTCAACCACTGATTAACAGGATATATGGAAAAAATAGCTTTAGAGAAATGATTGTCTTTGCCTGATTCTTGTTTCCTAAGACAGGCATTACCATACTAGCAAAATAGTGAGCTGCTGTCACTTGCTGCGAACACAAATGCTTCTTCCACAATTGTCATAGTCAAAAAACAACCAGTACGGAGTCCCGAAGTTAAAGGTGTCGTCCTCAGTGAAATTTTACATTACTGTCCTCTCTTTAAACTGCGCCCAAAATATCTAATTTAAGGCAACTGAGTAACAGAATTCACTTTTTCTTTTCTTTCTCCCTTTCTTTTCATCTGTTTTATTTATTTCTTGTGTTTTTCCACCTTTCTGTCCTTTTTTTTTTCCGGTCTAATTCTTTAATTCAACAAAGAAGTATCAACCATTCCCCGTCCTGTGGTTCTCACAGCTCTGTGGGGCACGGAGATGAACTAGAAGCTCAGCCTACATAGTCACACCAATTTCATTCCTTTTTTGGGTAATAATTTAATACTAAAATATGTCTTAAAAGCAGATCAATAAATACTTTATATAAGATACTAGGCATTGAAAATGAAAACAAAGACTAGCATTGCTTATAATCGAATATACTATTTGAGTGGAAGATTTCTGCATAACAAACAAGATCAGAAAAGAAATATGTGTTTATGTTTTTTAATTAATTTATTCATTTATTTTGGCTTTCTGAGACAAGGGCTCACTATGTGATTCAGGCTGGCCTTGAAATCCCAGCAGTCCGTGCTTGGATTACAGGCCAGTGCCACTGTGCCCGGCTTGGTTTTATACGTCAGTGTTTCTCTTCTAGTTCACTAAGTCAGTCACCTGTTTAGACAACTGCTGAGAAGATCACACGCACCCAGCCACTTTCCACTGCCAGCAGAGTACTGCAGAGAGGACCGAAATCAGCAACAAACTAAGCGTAGGCGCCAAGTGAGAGGAAAAAACTGTCATCTTTGGCAACGTTTTCAAGTGTCAGAAAGAAGGGAAAAGGGGTTTTAAAAACAAAGAATGGGAGAGAAAAAAATAAACACAAAACTTCTATAAATGGAGAGGGGAAATAGTTGAAGGGAGGGGAGGGGGACAGGGGAGAAAAGGAAGAAATAAAATATATGTAGGTACCAAGTCCCTGTGATGAATGTGTACGGCAAATGTGAACTAATAAACTTTTAAAAAGACATTAGAGAAAAAAAAAAGACATTAGGCCTCCTTGTTCAACCTCGCATAGTGGCCGCCCTTCCGCTGTAAGGGCGAGCTCCTTTTCCTACTTTTACCTGACCCAAACTCGCTCTGCAGAGTCTGTTTCTTTTCCTACCTTTAAGAAGCCTTTGTTATGGCCCTGAAGCAAGGCCAGCAGATCGCTGTAGCTGCTGGTCTCAAACAGGAGCCTAAAGAGAATTCTTTCTGTGGTCTGATGGCCATTTCAGAACTTTGGAAATGGAATGGTCAATTCATCAGAAAGAAATAGCAGGTGAGTGTGGCGGACTTTAGGGAGTCTGCAGGGGAGAGACCCTGGCGCCTCGGGACCTGCACCATGCAGTTGACTCAGGGTGCTGGGAGAACAAGGAACTCCTCCCATCTCTGGGGGGTGACTGTGATCCTGCCTGCATGTGGGCTGAGAATCAGACATCTCATGTCATCCTGTCCCCCATCCCGTGTCCCCCCTCCCCCTCCCCTCTGCCTAGCAAATGGGAGCCAGTGAACTACACATCTTGTGAGAAGATTGACTATGTTATTTAGTATGAGCTCTCCATATGCAAAGATAAGGACAACCATTTGGAAGCAAACAAGAGACAATATGACAGATAGTGAAGATCTCTGGTTGTCTTGCTTTGAAATTTATGTTTTCTTAAGTCCCATTCTGTTCTGTTTTGTTGTGTTTAATTTTACTCCCTTTTAAAATAAAATTTAAAAAATTTTTTTAAAAAAAGAAGCCTTTGTTACCATTTAAAACAAAAACACCCCACTATGTAGACCAGGTTGGCCTCGCAGTGACCCTCCTGCCTCACCCCTGGTGGTGCCCGTCCCTGACCCCAGCGAGGTAGGCCCCATCCACACTGCAGCTGAGCCCAGGAAGTCGTCAGTCCCCAGCAAAAGGAAGAGTCCCCAAGAAGAAGCAGCAAGTTTCCTCGGAGTGAGAGAAGCGGAAGTCCTCACCACTCACAAAGGACAGGAGCATTGATAGCACCAAGAACTATCAGATCAGAAACACAGGAGGCCCAGGGAACAGCGATGGAGAGAGGCACTATTCCTGCCAAGGAGACGTCCTGATGAGAGGCCTGGAGTGAGACAGCAGGACCTGCAAGCTCAGGAGGGAGCAGAAGCAGGGTGATGCCAGGCGACCTCAGCGCTCTCCAGAAGGGCACAATCAGCAGGAGCAGTAGCCATGCTCAGGAGCTGGTGCCTTGACCTGGCAACAACGATAAAGATAAATAGGTGTCAGTTAAAGAAACACCAAGCTTCCAACGCTCTGTGGCCCTTGAGGGCACTGACACTTTCTGGAGTGTAGTCATTACAGACAGCGAGCCCCCCGAAGCACAATTCCCCCCGAAGTGCCCACCACCCTGAGAACCTCGAATTGGAGGAATCCAGGCGCCTAAGCCAATCCCCTGCGCTCTGCAGGGTGGGCAGCCAGTGCAGGAAGCACACGGGACACAGCAACTGGCTGACTCCTAGGAACATAGGAAGATGTCAAGACAAAGAAGCAAAGTACAATCTCAGACCTCCAGCCCACCCAGAAGAAGTCCAGGAGACATAGACACAAAAGAAATTAGAAGTCACTCACCTGAAATTTCTGACTCAGAGGTTTTTGTTTTTGTTTTTTTGTACCAGGAATCAAACTCATGACCTTATACTTGCCAGGCAGGCATTTAAGCCCTAACCCCAGCCATATATATTGGTACCAGGGATTGAACTCACACCCTCAAGCTTGCCAGGCAGGCATTTAGCCCCTGAACTAAATCTGCAGCCCTACATCTGAAATTTCTTTCTTTCTTTTCTAGTACCAGGGATCGAACTCATGATCTCATGCTCGCCAGGCAGGCACTTATGCCGCTAAGCTAAGTCCCCAGCCCCTACACTTCAAATTTCTGAAATGACAGCAACTAAAGTAAGGAATCAACTTAGTTCTTATATTGTTTGATTAACTTTGCATGCCTGTACCTGGTAATCTGAGCAACTATTTAGAGGATAGAGGATAACAATGTGCAATATAGTAACTATTGTTGATTTTCTACTTGTTTTTGAAATCCAAGATCATTTTCATTGTTTCATTTTATTGTTTTGTTTTGTTTTATTCTGTTTAAAATTTAAAAAATTGGAGAGTAGCACACCTATGACCACAGCTCTCAAGAGGCTGAGGCAGGAGGATCACTGCAAGTTTGAGGTTAGCCTGAACTACAAACTGAGTTCAAGTCCAGCCTGAACTACACAGTGAAACATTTCCTCAAAAAGACCAAAAAAAGTGGAGATTATGTGACATGTGATATAGATATGAGATTATATGACATGTGATACATACATAATTTAGGAAAAGGAAAACTATCATTCATGGACCAAATCCAGTCAAACTGATTTTCTCATCATTTGTCCAGAGACTTGAAAGGACACTATTTCTGGAATTTGGTCTTGATCAACTTCTTTTATTATAAGCTAACCTAGCCATGTATTCAAGGTGCTTTCTGTTTGTTTTTTGGCAGTACCAAGGCTAGTTCATAGGGCCTGGCACATGCTAGGCAAGCACTCTGCCACTGTGTTACATCACCAGACCATCTACTGGTTTTGCCAGTGAAGTTTTATTGGAACACAGCATACCCATTCACTTACATGTTGCTTTTTCTAGACCAGCAGAGTTGAGTAGTCCTACACTAGTATAACCTCAAATGTAGTGCCTTAAATGATACCAATTTATTCTCTTACAGTTCTAGAGGTCAGATATCCTAACATCAAAGTGTTGATAGGGTTGAATTCCTTCTCAAAACCCTGCAGCAGAATCTGTTTTCTTGCCTTTTCTAGCTTTTAAAAATCACTTGTATGACTTGGCTTGTGGCCCCATCCCACTTTGTCAAAGGAAATACCACAGAACCCTAAAAGAATATTAAAAGCTGTTGTGGTCAGTTGGGATCCATTTTCACTAAGACAAGTGAGTAATAAGGTTTAACTGTGACATTCGAAGGAGAAATTTTGCCAACTCAGTATGATTCCAACTTAGGGAGACAAGGAACAGATTCTACAGATCAGTTTATAATGTAAAAACTGTTCAGCTTTGAAGTTAAGTCATTGATGTTTTTCAGGGAATATCTTTATGCAAACAACAGTATTGATGCAAACAACATCTCCTCAGATGTTTTTCATGATGAGGTTGCATTCACTTATTGCACAATTGATTGGATTGCTTGATAGACTATTTTGGGTAATTTTTGACGCTAAACACAGCCCATCCTTCCGCTGATCTGTAGACCTTCATCCGCCAGAGGAACACTTGTTAGAGTTTAGCTCTAGAATATCCCCAAAATTCTTCATGCTCTCAGAGGCAGGGCTATTGAAAGGTGATTGAATTTTGGGGGCACCATACTCACCTTGGATTTACCCACTAGTGAGTTCAGCCCCTGACAATGCTGTTAGGAGGTGGGCAGGGTTAGAGGCGGGGCTGGGGCGTGACCTTGAGGGGTTCATCCCCCTCTGCAGCTCCTCCCCTGTCTCTGCTTCCGGCCGCCATGACCCGAGCAGTTTCCCTCCGCCCAGGCCCTTTCATCAAGCCACTTCTGCCTTGGAGCCTGCCCACACTGACTAAAATCGGTGAAACTGTGGGAGGCAAAATAAACCTCTCCTCCTTTAAACTGTGGGTATCAGATGTTGTGTCTCAGCGACGAGGACAGTGACTAAGACACCTTCCCATGTTCGGCTGGGTGTCCTGGAACCAGGACTCCTTCACTTTACAACCCCACTCCATGCAGTCTTTGTCTCCTGTCTTCTGGCGATGGCTTCAGCTCTCAGTTTGAGCCCTTTTTCTTCACTTCAAGCCCTGTGTCCATCTTAGGTGACCTCAGCAGCCACCATGATGTCACCAGAGCTCCTCCCTTCCTGGCCTTTCCCGGCTCTTAGCTGCCTGTGCTCCTAGACACGCCCTTGACCGTGGTGCTAGGCTGTGACAGACCCACAACTCCTTGTCTTCCATCCAGCATCCTCACTGCTCCTCACACAGTTCCTGATCCGCTGCTGTCACCCACACCCGCAATCCTGTCACCTCCTTTCCACCCTCAGCAGATCACCCCAGCCCACCTCAGAAGAAAGTAGATGCTTCCAAAGAGCGTGCCTGTAAGGTTTGCTGCCAAATCTTCATGCCCACTCACTTCCTCCTTCCCCGCTTCCTCTGGTTACAGCAAACAGTGTCTCTGTCACCCTCGCTGTCCCCTAGCCCAGCTGTATCCTTCCCCTTCATGAAGCCTTGTCTGTTCTCCCCCATCACACCACTCCCTCAGCCCGTGCCCACTGGTTGAAATGGCATCTGCCGGAGCCACTGTTGACCAGGCAAGCTCCAACCAGTGAGCGCTCTTTGATTTGTATTCGTTATACCTCCTCACAATGTTTCCCACTGCGGGCAACTCTGTGCTCGCCTCCTTTCTGCAATGCAATTCTGATAGATCCTCAGGTGTCTCTGTTCGAGCCCCCTCCAATGCGAGTTTTGTATTCTCTCCTCAGGCTCTTCCAAGCACTTTCCTCATTTCATTTTTCAGTCTCCCTGGATGAGTTGTTGACTCTCCAGGCTTTGCTTACTGTCTGAAGTGAGGTCTCCTTTTTCCTGGCCTAGCCTGTCCTTCTGATCTCCGCACAGACACCCCAGCACTTTCTCCTGTCAACTGCTCGGGCTCAACAGGACCCCAGCTTACTCCTCTAGTCGGTCTCTCCACAGAGATCGCCGGGCTTGCAGATACCCTGCTTTGTAATGATGGCCTCACTGTTGTAGTCTTTGTGCCGCCTTGAGCTAGAACTCAGGAGGGACCCTGAAGCCCCCCCTCCTTCCTCCTCAGAGCCAAGATATCTTCCAGTTCTCCACCCTAGACATCCATCTGGCTCCTTCCCCCCATCCTTGCTACCACCTTCCTCTCCAGGCCATCAGCCCTTGCTTCAAGCATTGAAAAATGTTCCTAACCAGCTGTTAGCTTTATATCAATATGATAAGATATATGAGATATGCATCAATTTATATAGACGTAAGAGTTATGTTGGCTCATGGTTTCTGAGGCTTTAGTCAATGGTTGGTTGGCCTCGTAGCTTTGAGCCTGCAGTGGCACAGTATGTCAAGGTGGGAGTG